>JAARMF010003358.1:0-16184 GCA_022844705.1 Toxascaris leonina
TGTATTTATATTTGTATATTTATATTAGAATGTATAAATAAATAATAAGTATGAAATAAGAAATAACATACATAATACTCAACATAGGTAATAAGAAATGACATATTTAAAGCGAGTGACACGTAGTACTTTTAACTTGTGGCTCAGGGTTGTCGAGCCCTTTGTGCATACAAGAACGGAATCGAGCTTTTCCTTCATTTGTAAGCTGCAGAGCTTTGACATTAACTTCTACATAAAATGGCCCTTATTTATCACTGCCTTTTATTCTTGCCCTCTGCAGACAGCAGGTTAGCTACTGAATTGCATCGTGCATGAACTGATCATTAAAAGGGGAATTGATCAATATTTTTTACATAATCTTCAAATAGAAGTGATATTCGTAATCATCGTTACCCATTTCCCTCTATTTAAATAGATATTCTGATCTATGCAGCTTGTGAGTTGATATGCGGAAACAATCATCGGCTATGATAGTAATATAAAACATTTTGGTATAGTTATGACTAACGATGCGCACAACAGTTTAATGAATGAACGCAATTAATACAACGGCGCATTTGTCTTCAGTTTTGAACGCATCTATATGTGAATTATTGAAGAACACATCATAATATCCGAATTAAAGGTCTCGATGTTCTAACGTGAAAATACCTGATATGACATGATAAATAAATCAAAGGTATGAATAAAATAATATAAGCATTCGACACGTAAATATATAAAGTCAGAGCACTATTGACGTTAGCTGTGCATCGTGCGCTTTGTGTCGCTTTTAAGTTAGCCTTTAGCTAACGTTGATATTGGCAAAAACGAGAAAATCGCGTTTGTTGAGGGAGAAGTGCGATAGCCGTTCGTTATTGGTCGTGACATGGGTATCCCTCACTATGTCACTTTTCTTTCGACATCCTCTTAGAGATTGAAGTGATCGAAAGAATTTCGAGTATTACTGGACGATGGTCACTCATAAAAGAGCAAGTCGGATTGATTGCAACTGATGACTCATTTGCTAGTCATATTTATCGATGACGAATGTTGACAAACGTTAGATTACCGGTCACTATGGTCACTAAGATAAAGAAACAATGACCAATACAAAACATTCAAAGATGTTTAGAATATTTGATGGGGTCAGTTTGTTGGTATATATATTGAAATTGCATTTCAGATAAGCGTTTGTCTACTATTATCAAAAATGTTTCAAAAGGTTTAATTAATATTTGAAGAATAGTTTTTGGAGAATAAATTAAATCATGGGGAATGAAAAGGAAAGATGACAAATGCTGTGAGAAATAGAAAAATGAAAAATGAACAAATATTCATAGTTAGTGATCCATTTTGCTATTACGATATTATTCGTTTCTGACAGAAAATAATTGGAGATATAAAATCTTTTTGAAAAATAACTTTCTTAATGATCGCCATAATACCACAGATTAAAATTTTCATCAATATCTAAAGAATAATAAAAAATATTAAACGAGAAAATCACTTGTGAGAAAATATAAACAGAGGCAATGGGCTCTTTTGTGAGGAAATACTGAAACCTTTCGACGATAGCACCCAAAAGTATGGAAATTAATAGTTGAGAGGAATATGAATAGGGATAAAAAATATGCCAATAGATGGAAGGAATATGTAATATTTGAAATATTTGATATTTTTAATATTTGAAACCTAAAGGAACGTATATATGCTCTCGATGCTCTAAAGGAACGCTTTCGACACACTCACAACACTGCTGTGGCTGAACTTGTTGCAAGTTAGATATACTTCAGGTGGTCATCTGTGTTGTGAAAAATATGAAGTTTAAGTGAAGAAAACGAGGAAAGAGAAAAGATAAATGTAGACAAATGAGACCAACGGTTATGGATATAAATTCAGAAACAATGGAGCGGAAAAAAGTGAAGAATTTGTGCTTCCACAAGTGGAATATGAGGTAGACAGGAAATTGCATGGAAATGCTAATTTACCAAATTCGAATGGTTCAGTGTCGGCTACCGATGGTTCTTCATAATCGTACCCTCACTTCGATTATCCTTTTTTGGCGCAAAGGCAATGAAACCTCATTTTTGATTGTCAAGCTTGAAAGCTTGGTTATTTTTCAGGCATTTGGTGAGGATATATCGATGGCACTGAGGATTACTGAAGACAAACCCACCTACTTTCTTCGTTACAGAGTATGCGTAAAGCTCATCATGGTCACTTCAGAGTTCTTGTTCTTGAAGTAATTTTAGTACAACTTCTCCTGCATTAATGATTCTTACCATGACATGAAACATCATGATAAGTGATGACGTCTATGAGAAGCACAGTGTCAATAGAGCTGCGTTCAGATGAAAAGACTGAGATGTCATCCGTGCTGTAGATACGTATTTAAGCAACAGTTTATGCCAACATTTCAACTACAATAATTCAACTCAGTAAAAATAAACGTCGAGATTGAATAAAAGGTTTTCATGGAAATCATTTCCGCTTAATGCAAAAACAGCAGCCAATAGTGGTGTATATCTTACTGCATTGACTCTCTCCATGCATCCACTGGCAGAAAAGACTGCGATTTTCTCTCACATTTAGTGACATTATATAGGAAGTTCAATTATTTATATGGGAACTCACTGTTACTTTGTGCTGTCCCGTGGTTGTCATTACTTCTTTCGAAGAGATTCACCCTCACGGGTGGTGTCTCCTCGACTGCTGGAGGTAAGTTTATAATAACCTTATAGGTTCGTGAGAAATTTCGCCACTCATTCGCACTATCATCGTCCTGAAAAAAGTGCAAAACTAAACATAACAGTAAATAGGCTAAAAATTAATTTGTACACCGTTTTGCTTCTCGATGCAGCGCCGTATTTCAAGGATACGTGAGGTTTCTATGTCGTCCCATCGAAGGGACATGTCCGAAAGATGCGATGGTCACGTAATCCTCTGACAGAAGTACTCAATAGGTGGTGAGGCATCTGAAACGATTTAAATGAGGAGAACTAATTGGGGTAGCCAGCTCTGCTACCACAGCCTATGTGTCCCATTGTTGAGTCACAAAGAAAGGAGGATATCAGAATAAAGACGGCACAACGTTTTTGGCAAAGGTAATGGATTCGATCAAACTCTCGAGGGCTGAAAAAATGCGAAAGTGGGTCCCTCGCCGCAAAACCACAAGCAGTGCCTCGGCTGAAAAAAATACGCATCTTTAATAGCGAGATAAAAATAAAGGATACGTACCTTGTATGCATCATGTTCTAAGCTGATGTTGACTTTTGTGTCGATGAGTGGATTTAGAACGTTGCATGGATATATCTGTTGTAAGAGGATGAACAAGCAAATAGCACCTTCATATCCTCTGTAGCTCATTCTTTGATTCTCTGAAAGCGCTCATCCGTTTAAAAAAAGTCCTCTTAAAACAGCAAAACGCATCAAATGAACCGTTCCATCACTTCGACAACTTTCGAATCGAAGCTATTCACCTAGCTTTTCCTAATATTTTCTTAATAAAAAGGGGTCTTGTGCAGAAAAATAAAGCTTCAAGAAAATGTGCAATTGAGTGATTTCTTTATGCGTCTCATTTTTTTTATACCAGCCGCAATGAGATGGACCATCATACTCCTATATGATAACCCTCTTATATGGGCCATAAAATGAAATAAAATTATAAAGACAGGGCGATGACATAGTTGATACGATACTTGGAAACTGGTTGAGTGGGGTTTCGAATATTTAATAGTGGCATTCCTCACTTCAAACAAGAATAATATTCTCCACGATCGATATGTAGCGATCTTTGAGGAAGAGATGTGGCACAAAGACTTTCGAAATTCAGGTGCCAATTAGCTTAATTTCAATTCAGATGCTAATCATTGCTTCCGTTCCCTCTTCTATTCTTCCCTCATTTTTGCTATGAAATGATAAAGACTTGAGTGCAAAAAAACTCACACATATACTGATTTCCATTCACAATTATATTGCTTTTTTTTCATTTGGAACTTAGGGGAATAGGAGGAATGCGATTTGGCGGATTACTACTTTCAATGATGTGTTGGATTAGCGAATTGGAATGAGAATATAAATTGGAACAGGAATATATAGGATATAAATTAAAGATCGAACATATCAAGTATTGCAAAACAAAATGGAATAGAATGAAAAGGATTTGAATGGATGCGTGAGATGAATCTGAAGGCAACATATTAACGTCGTTTGGTTGGCTCCACTGACTAGGCCGTAGTATATAGCCTGTCAGCTCTATAGGAATAAAATTGGCCCCTCAGAGTACAACGCTATTTCTCTACCACTGTTCATGTAATTTTATAAATTTATATCTGCTAGGCGCATTTATTGATAAGTTTACTCCTTCACATCTACATATGTGTCTGCGTGCCTATCCAGAAGCGTGTTTCTACAGGCATGTCACTTCTATAGGTTCGGATCAGGAACAATTGGAATCGAGAGTAACGAAATTACACATCATTCAATGTTATCCTACATCTATATGCATTTACGGAATCATGTGCGCTGAAAAATTTTTTTTGCATACTCTTTCAAATGACTGGATCTTCACTTATACAGAAATGGTCGAATCGTAAAAAAAAAAAACAAACAAATCTTTTCTAGAAGAAGATCGAATCGAATTTATGCCGGAAGATCGAGTCAGTTAAAATGAAATCAAATTATTCCTCGTAATATTTATTGGTGGTTTATGAAAGTCACCAACTGGGTGAGCAGGAATCAAATAGTGCTTATCTAATTAACTTCTGTGACACAACTCTTCTTTCGTTGCTTTTTATAATCTATTTTGCATTAAAGCGAAGAGCAAGAAAGCAAAAAATGCTCACAACCACAAGGCTTTCTGAATGATATCACAGTTTTAAGAGCCTAAACATTGGAGTGCTAACGGAGTAACCACCATATATAGACATAGATACGGGGCATTAGGGGACACCCGTCAGAAATGGTGGATGATGACGAAATCGCCAGTTGAGTAGGTGGAGGGGCGTCCATCGAAAATCAATGACGAATGAGAGGTAAAATGTACCCCGAATTTAATATGAAAATAAATCAGTGTGCTTATTCAAGTGATATAATTGCTGAATATTACATGATAAACGGTGGATAGAATATCACTGACATTGGCCAGTAATTGTTTGGGCAATCCAACTGTGTTAGACTTAATCAAACAAGTGGACAGACGTTGAAATGCAGGAAATTATTACACACCTAGAATAACTTATTTCGCGAAATCAGTGCCAGCATAGTATCTATACGAGGCAAAGAGACGACACTCATGATAGGTAGCTAATGAGGAATAGTAAGATAAGGCAAAAGCTGAGGTGAAATGAGTGAAGAATGCCGAGGAGGACATTTTATAGATGACACTCAAAGAAGAAGCAATGTTTAGCAATGTACTTTGATCGTTTTTTTAGGGCTTTACGAAGGTTTAACGGATAAAAGGCGATCGTGTAGAGAATAGGAAATATTGGTATGCATTCTTGTGAGGATATTAATAGGAAAGAAATTTTTAATCGAAAATAATGCGAATAAATATTCGAAATAATCCATTCAATACTGGATTTGCAAAACTAAACAGAAAGTTTGACAAACGATCCTCGAAAGGATCTCTTTTTTCCTTTACAACAATCGACTCCTTTGTCGAGTGAACAAACTTGGTAATGGAGAGGATAAATAACCTCCTCTTCACCCTTCCTCCCCTCCCCCTTCCCCTCGATTACCCCCCCCCCCTCCGCCATCGTTCTGCTATGATTCACGAGCATAGAACCGATGTTCCCTTGCATTTGCAACCTTAAATACCGCTGATACAGGTCACACAATTTTTGTTGAACATAACTACAACCCCTAAATTTCAGGATTTTTATGATGCCGACGATAACATATCAAATAATCTGATATTTGAAGTATTCAGTTCATTAGCTAATCACATCAATTAGTCGTTTGGGGGGTTGGTAATATATTGTCAAATAATACGAAATATGTTTACTCAAAATTCTAAAAAAGCTTTTACAATCCGTAAACTTTATGCCATAAAATCCACCAAAATATTATATGCCTCAAATCAATTTAATTCTCTTACAACCTATTTCAGTACTCAATGAATTCGCATTCACTCTGTCTACTACTGCAATTGCTCTAAATTCATTTCCTCATCGATGAGTAACTCACTGCCAATAAAATATGATACACGAATATACTCCTATATACAATAAAAACGCTTGCCCAAAGATAATATACGTCAATAGTGATGAATGGAAAGATTGGAGAGGGTGTGGCCGAATCCTCAAAAGATCCCGAAAGGAATTGGAGAAGACACTAGTTTACTTAATGCAACGCTCGAAAGTCTTTATCGTGCCGCTATACCAATATAGTCGAATAAAGACGTGCATTCGTTGAGTGGAAATGCTGCTCTCATTCTTTCGATTTCGGAATGCGAGCTAAATAAGGCAATCTTTCTACAGCAGAAAAATATCGTACAATTGAATAGGATTTTTCAGAATTTACCTAATTTTTCTACCTCTCTAATTTTTATGAAAACATTCAGAGAATATCATGCCTTCGTCTGTTTATATTTATCTGTTCGCTTGTTTCTGTCGGCATATGTCTGTTCTTGTCTTTATGTTGGTTTTAAGCCGCGAAATAACAATAACAAAAGCACGGCAATTTAATTTTATCGATATATACAGCAACGATAGTGTGTCTTGACCTAATCATTTTCGTTCCGATGGGCTCTTTTTATTGCACGAACACTCCGAGGGTTCGAGAAATCTGAAATCTGATTTCATTCCACAATTGGTCGATGGATCGATTGCTAAGCACAAATATATTTTTGGTGCCGATTTGTGTTGGAGGATACAAATAAAGGTAATATTGCAGTGTTATCGAATAACGTTGCAATGGGTTATTGACGAGTATGAAGGAGTGGGAGAAGGAGATAGCACGATTGAAGCTTTGCAGCCTCACTCATGACTAATAATTACGACTTGTAAATAAATTATTAAACATTTGAAATTAAGTATTCACATTATCAATCGAAACAACACCTCATAGCGGACGCACTATAGAAGATTCATCCGTTTCGAGTATGATACGGCTTGGATTCAGCTAGAGCCATATACGTTTTCAAGTGCTCTTAAGCTACAATAACACCTTCCGGAAGTGACGGATCTGCCGTGATTGGTGATTGGTATTTGAGTTTGTTTTGTATCACTTTCACAGATCGTAACAAAATAATCACCAGGTCTTTCGCATTGTTTTTAATTATTTTTTCTCTATTTTATCAATCATACACTCAGATACAATAAAGACTAAAATCACACAAACAAATTAACCTCCTAACATGTCTTTCAATTATTTCATTTCACTTGAAGGCTTCCATTAGCATATTTAACTAGCATAATTCCCGAAAGCACAAATCATATGGTTCTTTCTGGTGAAAATTCCCTTCCACTTTGTTCATATGAGTGTAATATGAACGTTCATCATCAAATCGCAGAAATAAAAACAAAAAAATGCAGACAAATTTTGTGCTGAGGTATGATTAACGATGGAAATTAGTTGTTTAGATACGATTTAGGTTGGGAGTTTTTTGTGTGATTCCGAAATTCTCGAAGGCAATCATTACGTAGTTGTGTTCACATAATTGTTGCACTGGGCAATTCTTGATGATTTAACGTCTCTGTTTTTTTTTTGGCTATTTTATTTCTATTTTATTGTTCTTTGATGGTGGTTGATGGTGTTGAGAGGATAATCAACGTATTTAACTCTTATCCTCATAACAATCCTTCATCCACTATGATCTGAATTGCAAGGAAAACTTTCTCTTCTATGTGACAATGCAGGAAATCCGATGATAAAGTGTTTCGTCAACGAAATTCTCTTTGCTTTCTATTTGAAATTTCAGGGAATTTCTCTGCTGTTCCAAAAATGCATCATGCTCAAATTTTTAATTGTCTTTTAAAGCTTTGTTAACTTTTATACTCAAATAAAGGTTATAGAATTCAGTACGACACCAATTTCAGCAACTTTCTCTCAATGACCTCTTTAATTCTAAATTATTTGTAAAAATATTAAATCTTTATGTTAATCTTTGCGTTCAGGAATAAACAAAGAATGTAATTCAAATATATGCTGCAGTCTCTATTTGTATTTGAAACAACATAGGAATATAAGTAGTAACCTCAGCCATGACCATTGATCTGAAGAGTCAATCTTATAGCTACTACACGAATAATGAATGTTGCTTAGTTAAGTCAGGAGAGACGTTTAGATAAGGGAAGGAAAGGACGAAGAGGAATGAATGGGAAAAGGAGGAAGTGAGCGGAAATATGATGGTAGTAGTCGAAAGACAACCTTAAATATAATGCACTTTCAAAGAGTTAGGCAGAAATGAGTCATTATAGAAATGCTCGAATATGAAGAGCTCCAGCTATGCGGCGGTCTCCAAGAAAAAAAACACAACAACCGAGGTTTATCAGTCGTTCCCATTAATTAGCAATCCTCACAAGAACTCATACCTGTGCACACCTTGCAACGGCACATTAAGAGGACAGGTATGGAGTAAAGAGCATCCAATTAGAATGTGCCGCTATATAAACAAAGCAATGATGCTTCCTCTTCGAGTGAATGCCAAATAGATAAAGAGGAAGGAAAAGAGAAGAGAGTTTCTTTTAAAGGCGGCCGACTCATACGCTTAATCGCTACCCTCAAATGAACATCCACTGTTTGCACGTCGTATCAGAATAAATCCAAACAACTCCACATCGAGTGTCAATTCTTTGCAGCTTTTATTCGGCTTTAAGTCTAATTTATTCACTTCCTCAATCGTTTCTTCGAGTTCTTCACCAATAAGTGTGAATCTTGTGCCTACTATGGTTCGATCGGGTAGGAAATTGCATTGCTTAAAATTATAAATCTCTCGTCAATGAACTTTCCTGAAACACTTCTAGATTTCTGGAAGAAATAATTCTTGCTGAGTGGATGCCTCTCTCACTTCTGGAAATTAAAATAACATCGTCTCATAATGCCACATTTGTCGTTTGGTGGTCTCCGGCCTTCCACTTTCGAGCACTGCGGAATTGTCCAATATTTGTTGATCTCTCTCATAAAAATCAATTTTATTTGGCGTCTCTTTGTATAATCTGTCCATTGGAGATGAATTTGGCCTCAGTTAAGCTATGAAATGACAGATGGCTCTCTACTGGCAGGTATAGTGAGTGTTTTTATGTGAATTGATGATAGGATGCTATAACTCTGATTGAGCCAAATTTGTCTCGCGGATACCGTACTTCATAGAATGAGACCAAACAAATTCAAAACGTTGGGCGGATATGGGATGCCTAACCGCTAGAGGTCAATATCGTTCAGCAATAGAAGCTCACTCTACTGTGATCGTTGTATCTTTTAGTGAAGAAATCACAAATTCTCAGAAATGCGTAAATTTTGCTCTTTCATCTAAGATTGTAATGTATTTCATAAGAAGTATTGCTTAAAAGATCGGTGGGTATTAACAATGACACTTGCTTGTGCTTCGCTTCCAGCCAGAACAGCTACAATGACGAAATTTCATATACTCGACGATAGGTTCACAGTCTGACATTCATTCTCTCCCTACCAGCTCTTACGTAATAAACAGTCTGGAAATGCCTGAGTGATCAAAAAATCACTTGACAATATATCGAGAAATCCGTCGAAAAACACTACCGTAAATGAGGGGGGGGGGAGGGGGGGGGGGGGAGGAGGAGAGGGGGAGGATGAGTGGATGGTCTCTTTGAAATCGTACTGTTATGGAAAATATCACGCTCCGAATTTACTAAGTACCGCCTTTAAGGTAAACATCTATCCCTTTAAAAACACGAGTTTAACCCTCTAAAATTTGAGAGACATATTGAGCGCACAAAACAACATACACGATCAATTTTATTGATGGCGAGGCACTTATTTGAAATAAGATATAATAAGGAGCATCTGTGAAGACGAGTCACAAATATATATGTATATATACGCCAAGTTATATACGAGGCATACCAAGTTCAAGGAAGGAATTTCAGCACAAACCAAAAGCCGCGTTTATGTCGTGCCTACTGATTGCCATAACAAACTCACTATTCAAATTTCAAACGCTTCTATAACAACTTATAAGTCATAATTCTAAAATGGCCAAGTTTGGCCTGTACGCCATTTATACAAAGCTTTCTCGACTGGTCTAAACAAACGTCCCAAATGTGATAGTTTATATTTCTTACTGAATGCGAGAATGCCTAATATAAGCACTGCTCCAAATACAATGCGTCGTGGCCATCGATTCTTCCCAGCACTACCGTACGATTCTGGTTGTGGTACCGTAAGTGATTTGAAATCTTTGTCATAAACAGTATCCTTCTGAAAATTAAAAGTTTGAGGCAATTCTTACGTATTGTGAGATCTACGAAGGAAATGTTGTATCGTAACAAATTTCTTTGATAGACCTAATACTTGCTACTTGCTATGTGGTCGAGGAAATAATTGATCAGAGGCTGCAGATCTTATCCTCGACTTCGCTTACCAATTTCATTTCTTATTTTCATGAGGATTTCTATTTTGTGCACCTTTGCAAGTTTCCATTCACGAACCACATTACAACCAAACGATATCTGTACGTATGCATGTGCCTGTTGTCTTGAATCAGGAAATCACTAAAACCAAAGATAGGAAACTATGTGGGGACTACACCATAGAATGAACCTATATGCGGACCCTAAGGCTCTGAATTATACATGCATTCTGCGATCATTTTGCTCATACTTCGCATAAGGAGTTCTCATTCATTCCGGTCACATTAGTAGGCCGTAGCAAACTTCAATCCCGTCGTCATTTCGGTGATGAAACAAATGCATTCGGCGATGGACCGAATCGCGAAAAGGAGTACGGCAATGGTCCTTTTACGTCCTTTTCAATTTGTTAATTATTTAACGAAAAAATATGGCAGGACAGACATTAATAATGAAGACTAAGTCAGACTCTAGCAGATCTTCTCCGCTTCTTGTTTCATTCTCTTCAATACTTCCTTTATCGAAGGAAACTTTAGAAACCCTTCTTTCCCTCCGTCCATCTTGGCAGTATAACGCCACTGGCATAGACAATTTAATATCGAGTATGTCCTTTCTAATTGGCACATTTTCCCGGATCCGCTATTTCCTTGCAAGACATTAATAATTGCATCAATGGTGACGTATCATTGATCCGATATTTGAGTACAAGAAATAGATTTCATTTATAACGCAATTCATAAAGTGGGAGCATGAAATTTACGGAAAGAGGTCGATGGAGCCAGGACTCCCAACCCCCGTCCCCTCCCCCCCCCCCCTACTTCCTCCTCCCACCCATTTCTTTGGTGTCATCAAGGCAAGGTCGATTGAATTCCTTGAGTATTTCTATCACTGAGGAATTGCAAACAGTGGTACTCTTTCAAATGGCTTCGAGCAACTAAAAGACATGAACGTCCATCCGTATCTGGATTTCCTCAGTTTACCGGTGGATAAGAGTGGTCAACAGAAAACTTCGCTAACCAGCAATTCTTCATTAACGGCTTCCGGTTTGAAATGCCAAACAACTTCGTTGGCTGCTCGGAGGCCTGATTGAACTGCTCCACACATGTGGCCTGGCCATACTGTTGCTGCTTCTGTACCCGCAAAATGTACACTAAAATTTATAGATTTAAATAATTTTTTATTTAGCAGCATTCTCAACACGACGATGAATATTGAAAGAGAGAGAGAAGTTGTGTTACAATCCAATAAGGAAATAACCGGAAAAAACTTTTAAACGATGCGATTTTGCGATGAAACCGCATTGGTGTTATAAACGCACAGTAAAGTTATGAACCACCATCAAGATCTGATCGGTGAGGTCACACCACTCTTGTCCATTTCGCTCTCAACCTTAGCTCAAGCATATGTTTAGCTATATGCGGATCCCCCGGTGAAAGTTATAACCACCCCCTCCCCCCCTCTCATCTACCAAGTATCGATCGAACAGAAAGCCGAGCGTCCTTGCTCGTTGCATTTTACAAAATGCCAAAATGATATGGCAGTAAAAGCTATTTCCTAGGGAACATAGTTATAAATTATGATTTCATTGAATCACTTGTTCGAATCAAGCCAAATATATATTCTCATCCAACAAGCAAAAATGGTTTTATAAAAACTATAACAACTGACACCATTATTCCATATATTGCGTGTTTCTAGGCGCATTTCATATTATAAAATCGTAGCTATTGGTTAGACTAGTAGCACAGCATGGGAAGAATGCTTTAAAAGATATCGAATGAAATACGGCACAGTTGAACGGAAAGAAACGTACAGTTTGAATGGTTCTCTTATATGTGTGAATGCTTCCATGTTACCGACAGGTACAAATGCGGTTGGGCAACCCCCATTGTATGGTTCGTCGCACCAATTTTTGTCCGCATAGTCAAGGTAATCAGCTGCTTCATCTCCGAAAAATCGACACAGATCCTGAAATTGAAATAAGGACCCAATAAAGAAATGAAAGTAACATAACATTAAAAAAAAACTTAAATAGTTGAATAAAATCACAGTTCAACGAAAACTTTTTTCAACTCGGCCAATCTAACCGACCGATTTCACCAATAATCTAAAAATAATGCAACAATGCATCATAAAAATAGTGTCTCTTCTTTCTAAGCGACCAATTATTATATGTGCAGTCGAGATGTGAATTTATGTGACACCTGAAGATGTCTAATCAAGGAAACACTAAGCACAGTTACCTTAAACATCTCGCACTGCATGCGCTTTTGCATTCGCTTACCTGACCAACGAATTTCATTGGTTACAAACAAAAGAAAATATCAAGAATAATGCCTTCGTTCTATAAATAATCCAATCGTCCATTGAAATATTCTGCAGAAAGTTCTTTATTTTAATGTACAAGCTGGTGCAGATTGGCAATTGGACTGATGCAAAACGTACAAAAATTTATTTCGCATTTAATTATCAATTTATTACTCCTTTCGAAGTTGAAGGTAAAACGTAGCATATGATGTCAGAGTAGAGTGTATATTACACTCATCGAATTTCGCAACTCTAGCTTTAATGGCTTTCAATTCAAAAAGCCCAGACACAACGTTATCGTAATGCGCTTTCGCAAAAGCGCACAAAAAAGAATAGGAAATCATTTGTGGCGTAATCATACTCACCAAATTTCGTTGCCTATGTTCGATGATTATGTGATAAAACAATCGGAGAGACATATAAGCTAATGACCTCGTGGATATACAAGGATAAGACGCTGTCGTAAAAAAATTATTTTGTTGGAAAATTGACATAGCCATAAAAAGTGGAAATGTAGAAAGCGAAAATAATTGTAAAAGCATAAGCCGACCATTCAAAGATATTGAGCCACTTAAAATGCCAACGCATCTTAATCAGAAGAAAGAGATAGAAAATAGGCGATACCTTTACGACTAAATCCCGACGTTGTTGCTGTGAAGCATCAATCCACGGACCATTATGCAAGAATACCACCAATGCGGGGTTTCCTCTTGTAGTAGTTACATCAAACGTACATAACACTGGATGAGCCTAGAATTGAAGAAAGTAATAGCACATAGATAACTATATGAAGCGTTTCTATGCTGGTAAACATGCGAAAGCGAAGGCTTCATGCTGGATGAAACGTTCTTTAATTCAGTGCACAGCCTCCAGTAAAGCCTTTTTTCGATAGTCCCTATTGCCCCCCCCCCCCCCCCCCCCTTTTTCTGATTAAACAAAATATCTGTCAAAGGGTTTGTTGCAATCATGCCCATAATATCGCCATAATGCAGGACAAATTTACATAATAAAGCGACTAAAAATGCGTTCGCCAATTTCCCATCAATTCGCTTCTTCGCGAATCGCAGCAGAAGATTAACCTGTAAAGACCAGAAATCTTATAAGAAACAAACTTCTGTAGGGTTATCCGCTGCGCCGGTTGATAAAACCTGTCCTGTCATTCCTTTATTCCTCCAGAAAGCGTCCTTATATGTGATAACACATTTGAAGAGATTGCCTTGTGGGGCACATTCAAAGAGTTGTCTCTTTGCACGAGGCAACGGTGGTGAGAAGTGAATATGACCGCATTGACTAGGTGGTATTGCCATCACAACTCGATTGCATATGAATATTGTGGTCTAAAAAAAACCAAAAAACATAAGCAATATTAGTCCATTCAACAGCCAACCGAATGAATACAGCTGAAGGCAAAACGGTAACGGAGGATAGGAGATTTTTTTTCGGGCTTAAACATTCAATGACTAAGGAAGATTTAAGTTGCCTATATAGGCAGATAACGATTGGTAGAATCCTTCCAATTATTAGCTCACCTGGATAAAAGCCGCTGCCTTCAGTTTCTTGGAAATGGAAGCACTTAATGTCCTCGAAGACCGATTCAATATCTTTTCATATAAAAGAAAACATTGGTATTGATATATGGAATCGGTGCTAAATAGAAATACGACGTACGTTCAGAACCGCAGATTGTGCATTATTAAATGACTATACCATCCTAGCAAGACCAAACAAACAAACAAACAAACAAACAACTATGCTTACAGTTATCTTATGAATCACTTTCATCAGTGACGCGAAATCTTTCTAGCCTCTAGATGACGCAAATGGTTTGTCATGGCCAAATAAAATTTCTCGAATCTTAAATGATGTATATCTTCTGTAGGTACATGAACATTGAGTGTCTTCACACCAGGCGTTTTTCGTATAGCTGGTATTTCTTCACATGATCGAGCTATGTTTTGGCCCAGTCATGAACTGATAGTCAGTTGAGCCTTCGAATAGTTGGCCCACTTGAAGACCAAAGTTCTTATCGTACCAATTTCAGTTGTGATGAGGGAAAAGTTCATAGCTAAATTGTGAAACATTTTGCTGTTGGATGTGATTACAAAACAGCACCAGTGACTGATATGAATTGAACAGCGATATAAGCATAATCAAGTCGGTTATTGCAGTATACATACGAAACTTCTAGGAAAAAACTGCAGCACTACTCTATGTTGTTGGCCATGAGCAGTTGAATGAGCGTAGACAAGTGTCCTCTCGTTGCTGACCATTTCAATACTCGTCACTGCCATTTCCATAAATATATCCTCTTTGAAGTTGGCGATTAATTTTTCGGAAATTTGTTGTGCGCCACCCTGAAAAAAAAGATTATTTCGAAATATATTCAATATACCATAGGCGACAAAGGTTACAACATAATGAGAAAAAAACTTTGCTTATTGACTTGATTGAATTCATAGATCGTAAGTAATCTACAAATGAATGCTTCCTAACGATTTTCAGCTTTTGGCTGTTCGTTAATTCATGGTATATCGCAATGCTTATAATTTAAAGCTAGCAATTATTAGCAAAACGCATATACTTTGATATATTCAATGAATAACGTCCTATTTATTCATAAATTTGATTGTGAAGCAAACAAACCAACAATTTTTGCATAAATATAATAAAAAATGTTCTTGAATTACTTTTTCGGGATTATTATAGGCATCAAAATATCAAGGTAATTGCTAACAAATTTTTATGGTTCAAGATTCGTTGCAAATAAAGTGAAATTGAACCGCTATTCGATAGGCTTGTGCACCACTTTCTTTCGTGTCGAGTAAATCAGATAGATTACCAGCTGCTTTGGCAAAATAAAGAAAATACAACAGCGAAAACCTGAAAGATAACGCGAAAATGATTTACAATGTGGCGTTCGCCATTGCTCAATGCCTGGTTTGTGCTTGTCTAGGCGAATTGATTGCATTAAAAACGTTTTGAATCACGAATTCGTTTATGACTTCCATTAGATCGGTTATTGTGAGGCAAAATTTGCATATTCGATTTCCGTAATATTTTCAAGAGACCGGGGAAAAGCTATGATCAATCAAAGACATAGATCACCGTACAGTCTGATTATTGCCATCAATTTCATAATGACAGTTTTCTTTTTCATCCACGAGTGAAATCCTTTGGACAACAAGATAGACAGATACAAACGAACAAACACACATACGTACGCAAAGACCAATCGACATAACGAGGCTTGCAAATGTGAATCGGCATAAGAATGCAAATTTACAAAGAACGATGGAGAAAAAAACAGGTAAAAGTAGGAAGTAAAGAGCTGGGGGGGGGGGGGGGGGG
>JAARMF010003361.1:7031-20559 GCA_022844705.1 Toxascaris leonina
GAGTAGTGAGTCGAAGAGCCCACACTTCCTTTAAATCAATTATGAGCGCAAACTACAAATTCGTGCTTGCTGCAAAGTTTTTGAATCAAGAAGAGATCGGTCGCTAGCACGGATTGAAAATGAGATACCTGCTCGGCCACTAACTGCTAAACGATTCGAAACCCCGATGTTCTTGTGAAGTCACCTGAAATGGAAAAGCATTGTAATATGATGGGAAATAGTTCCATCGAACGCTTAAAGTGCTTCATCTATCTAAGGGGACACCACTAATCGTTGTTGTGATGTTGTTAACCGTACTATGTGGACGAATCAAGAATAACGCCTTCCTTTCTGCTGAGGCTAAACGATGGTCCTTGCACGGTTAATGCATCTATACTGGGATTAGTTACCGTGAGGAATCTTCGTTCCAATTAAAACATTTGCAGTCGGCCACCAAAGAGCCCTAAATTGAAACCACTCGATAGCACTATAAACGATACCCTCAGATATTCAAAGAAATGATCGATTGTGAAATAGACTCTGTTCTGTTTTACACGTCGAAGGAAGTCCAGTTCAGCCAAACTTTCATAAGCTGCATAACCTCATGTTCGCGATACTAGTGTGTTTCAACACTTCTACATAGCTTGATGTGCAAATTTGATGTGACTTCAGTGCTTCTATTCTCGGTCAAATGGTTTCCTGCACAAATCGGTTGCTTATTTAATCCACGGCTGGTGGGAACTCGTTGAAAATTTTCTTATCTGACATATTTCTTCGGCATTTCATCAATCAATCAACATGCTTTTGTTAATTGCTTTTATCAATTTCCTTGCTTTTGGTCCGGAGTGCAGAATGCCTTTCAACCTGCAAATAGTTTCCGCAAATAATATCCAACAATAATCGATTTCTAACGTATTCACTTTGTAAGAGGTGATAGATAGGCTGAGCGTGAACGCTGGAACGCCTGTAAAATTTTTGCAAGAGCTAGCTTACTGTCCTATATGATAATTAGAGGCTGAGTGCATTGTTGCGGTTAGCTGTCAGACTAAAAGGTCTGCACTTTTCGACTTCGATTGCGTTTTTGAGCCAATTTTGCATCTATCAGTTGAACTTTTCGCGTATGCTTTGTCTCTGCCTTCGATTGTCCATCACAGTACTTCTTGTGATTTGCCTCGCATATAGCAGAGAAATATCATAATTAAGTAGAATCGACTGTGATCCTCTGCATTATCCATTGCAAATAGCACACATCTGCTAAGGAACAATAGTCGAGATACCGCTTGCATGGAAATTGTTGATTTGTACACCTGAAAGCCACGCACTTCAGCCGACCGGATACAGTCCCCATGCAGGTATGCTTTAAATGACTTAAAAATCACATCAAATGCTTCAAATGCTGCGACTCCGACTGGCGCGAAGCCACGACGCATTCTAGTTTCAGTGCTCCAAATCTAATTTTGGTGCCAAAAGAAGCAGTGAGGAAATGCATCAGATGACAGTCGACCGCTCAACTTTTGCTGCATTCTATTTTTCTTTGCACAATGGATATACCTTCAGTCGTTAAAGTTCTGTGCCATTTGAATTGTGTGTATTCTTCACCTTTACGATTGACAGTTGCAGATTACTACTCCACGCAAACGTGCGAATGGTGTCAGTTGTTGGAGCGGACCATTTCAATAATGAAACAAGCAGCACGTCTTAACGACGTACTGCAGCATACGATTAATACCGCTGAAATCTACTTTATATTCTGCTCCAATATCCTTTCCTAATTCTTTATCTCTGTCAGATTACGAGAACTCAACACACACATTCAAAGTTTAGCACTCTCAAAAAGAAGAGATCAGTTGTCGTCATCGCAAATTCCAGAAAAAAAAAAAACAAAGTTAGGCGACACACAGCGCACAAATGATATCCAAATGTCCACTGCAAAAATCGCCCTGCACACCGTTGTTTAACAGTACAGTGAGTGTGAAAGTTCAATTGTTGTGCTAGCTCAGCTATAGCGAAGTCATCCGCTTAATCGTATGTAAAGTTGAGAGGCATTATCCTCTGCACTGCGCTCGTCGCACTTGATGTGTGTTCCAAATGAGTAGTATTTCACAATTTACAAGAAGTGCATTAGCAGTCTTTGCTTGCGTCATTCGAACACGACCCTACTGTTCCTTGGGCAAGTAGTGGGCGTAAACATGATACCCAGAAAAGGTCACTTTTGTGTGGACTTTGGCATTTGCTCATGTCGTAGTATGGTCTCGTTGGACAACAAGTCGGGAAGACGCAATGAAGGATTCACCACGATGTGCGCCTTTGCATTTCAGCCCTCGAAACCGATTACCTTCATCAGTTGCTAGTAGGCAATAGAACAAAAACTATAAACGAGTCGTCTTTTGTCTACAACGACTGCTTATCCAAGTCTTGACACAGATCTGGTTTCTGTCATTCGACGTATCTCAGATGAAAACGTTGTCGACTGCGAAATGCCTGATCACTTCTAAATTCTTATTAGAATATAACTCTTTTCGGAGTTTGATGTTGATACAAGACTAGCTCCAGCTTCAGGCTGACTGATCAGGTTTGGCTTTGCGTTATACTCCGTAGAATCCTCAGTTCTAGCTTGCATACAACGATGGCTCATACAACCAGACAGTGTGCAGCAGAGTACACGTACCTACATGCACATGGATATAATGTCACCTGGAGCGATTTTTAAGAACAAGAAAAAATTGTATACTGCTCGATGAGTGTGCATTGAGTTCCATAGCGATGTACGCTAGTGTTTACGAATACAGGTGTAGCTCTGATGTCGGGGAATTTTGCTTAGAACGTTGTGATATCAGCGTTCCTCTTATCGGTCCACTATTTAAGGAGTGTTTCGCTGATACAGCCCTCATTTGCTTCACAGCGATGAACTCGAGAGTCGCTATTGTCGGTGCTGGAGCGAGCGGTATTACAGCCGCTAGGTATGTGTTTGTGATTTCGTGACTAGCTGCAAGAGTTGTCTTTGTTAATAATGTCCACTCGGAATGATGCAGACGTACGAATGCGTTCCCAGTCGTACTTACGTTTTCATCAATTGATTACTTGTTTCTGCTCGTTTGCTGTTGCTTCTGTTCCTGGTCAAGTTGTTTATTCATCGTGCTGAGCCGAATATCTGCAGAGAACTGGGTGGTTCCGTATCGACTCCCTGGCATTGCAGATGTTCCCCAATCCACGATAATCTTTCATGCATGCATCAATGGATCGTTCAATGCTCTTCATTAGTTTGCAATAGGTCAGATAGGAACTGCAAATTTCTTGCTCACTTCGCTCGTTAACTCAATAATGAAAACGAATGGTATCCTGAAATGTTAGGTTCCATTACGCTGAGTGAAATGCGGAAAACTCTTTTCGTATATTATGGTTTGATTATCTGAGTGCACAACTTGCATCGATCCTATCAACTATTTTAATTTTCAAAGCAAATCGTTTGCAATCTTTAATGGTATTGCTTCTTGTTACCGCTGTCAAGTTTTAGACAAGCGGTTCAATATGGAATCAAGCCAGTCATTTTCGAATTGTCAGATTCAATTGGCGGTCTTTGGAGATATAAACCGCACGAAACAGACGGTAGTGTTCAGACTGTCTTTGTTTGCCTTCATAATATTGTTTCTGGCTTAAGCATATAAAGCAATGATAAAAACAGGAATTATCGCTGTACCGAGTAGATACGAAATTAAAGATTGTCTGTATCTTTTATAGTTTGCATATTCACAAAGGGAATCGGATTTGATATTTGTTTACAAGGTACTTTAAAGGTGACATTGATGCTGCAGAATGCGTTTAAGCGTTGAAGGTATCTTTTGAAACGGAATCCCGTAAGGGCAGCCAATAAAATTCATTGAGACAATTCCATCGAATTTGCTCGATGTTACGTACCATATCGAATGATAAGTCATCCTCAACTGTTGCAAATACAAACTGCGATTTCTGCAATAACCACTGTTCATGCAATGCGAAGAGTAGTTCCATGTAGCAGCTTGCTGGTTGCATAAGATCATTGCGGTAAAATTTAATAGTGTCATACTGACAGTGGAAATCTATGACAAAATTCTCCGAGCACTGAGGTGCCCGCAAGCAATTCCGCTCAGCCGTATCATTCCGACTGTACTGTGCTCACTTAAAAAGCGTCACTTATACGTTGCTTTCAGCATTTGTTATTCACAGTTTTTGGAACGAGTCAACCTAGCACTATTTTCAGAACCTTCTGTGATGAAGTCAACGGTTATCAATACATCAAAAGAAATGACCGCCTACAGCGAGTTCCCACCGCCCAAAGAGTTCCCAAACTTTATGCACAACACACGACTGCTTGAATATTTCCAGGTAGGTGATGTCGAAAATGTTCACGTAAATAGTGCCATCTCTTAAAGTGAATTTTTCAAGGGAAGCAATTGCAGCTTGACTAGTTCTTTCCCAGGTGTTGTCATAAGCATGTCACTTCGCTTCAATAGTACCTTTATGTTCTGCCTATATCGCTGAAGTTTTGTACTGAGTATATGTTCACGTCGCACAACGTTTTAAGCGCCTCCACTCCTTTTTGGTGATACGCCTGAGAATGATTGAGAGGCTCATTGTCATAAATTTCACTTAATCTAACTTCAGAGTGTACAACTGCAATCCTTTGGTATATAGCAGGGCTATCAAATATGTGTGCGATAAGAGTTGGTGCAGTTAGTGTAAACCCGAAGTAGAGTTGGAAGAACGAGCATGAACAGTATAACAGTGAGTTTTTGAGAGGAATCCTGAGGGACAGAAAGGAAAGTGGTTGAGAGAACAATAAATCGTTCTGCTTACAGCGTTATGTAGATCACTTTGATCTGATGAAATACATCCAGTTTGGAGTAAAAGTTACAAATATCGAACGCTGCAAGGATTACGATGAGACTGGAAAGTGGACGGTGAGCTATATGAACAAGTGAGTTCACTTCCAAATATCGTTTCTCGAACCTCACGTGCTGAGGTGGTCTACTGTTCTGTGTTGTTCTACCAAGAAGAATCTGTTTGTTGTAGCGTGTTTCAACTTTTCAAAAGTCATTTCGAATTACAATGTCATACTCAACGCCAAGCAGTAAACAACATGTGTTTCCTTAATAACAAATCGTTTCTATATGCGTTTATAAACACATAAGAGTTAATTGAAAGTATTACTGCTTGGAAATGGGGCGCGAGAAATGAATCTCACATTATTGCGAGCCCAGTCTATTTTACATCGACATTAAATGAATCTTTAACAGGAATGGTGAGGCTCACCGTGAAGAATTCGACAGTGTGTTGCTCTGCAGCGGTCATCACACTCAACCGTACTGGCCACCGCCTTGGAAGGGACAAGAACTATTCAGGGGACATGTCATTCACTCACACTCATACAAGGGTGAAGCATCTCCTTAGAAATCATTTAATTCCTCGTCAGACATTGTTTACTAATCTAATAATAAAGCTAGAGATCACTTTGGGTTGTTGTGGTGACGTGGCAACACCTCGATGAGTGACGTGAATGCAGCGGCTGTTATATGACAATCCCAGAGATTTGCTCGCAATACGCCACCAATCACTACGAAAGAGCCAAACGATAACAGCGCTCCCGATTTATTTCTTGTATATCATCAGTTTCAAATGATCCGATAGTTCTTCCATCCAGTGGAACCTTTCAACCCTTTGAATTTGCTATTGTTTCGCAAAGATCGAACTCCTTTTAACAATATTACTGTAAATAAGAGCAGAATTCAATTATAGATCATCGCGGCTATGAAGACAAGGTGGTAGTCGTCCTAGGCATCGGCAATTCTGGAGGCGATGTTGCCGTCGAATTGAGTCGTATTGCGAAACAGGTGGTTTTTCTACAGTTATGCTTAGTGAACAAGTACAAAAGAACCTGCACTGTTCTTTCGCGAATCACTTCATCGTGCGAACTAAGAAGTAAATCAGTTTGAGCATTCCTTCGGGCAGTCGTCTAATAATTGGTATTATCAATAAGTGCTGGGAAACCAAAATTTTCAGATCATTCTATGGAAAAGAGGAAGCATACAATAGATCCGCTCATATCTTTCGTAAAAGAACAATGGGAGTTTATGTATTCATTTCATCGGTGCTGAAGAAATGCTGATATGGAAGTGAATTCCGATTATTACCAGGTTTACTTAGTAACTCGTCGAGGAACATGGGTGTTCAATCGTATTTTTGACTATGGTGTACCGCTCGATATTGCACTCAATTCACGCTTCACGGTGATGACAAAAGATGTGCTGCCATCGAACATTCCCGACTGGATCCTGGAGAGAAAACTTCAGCAGAGATTCGACCATGCCGTCTATGGATTAAAGCCACGGCATCATGTTTTCAGGTGTGTGTTTCACACATTCTTGGTCGTGATATTGTGCTTTACAAACATCATTTCAGCTTTTCAGTTTATTTCTGACAATTTATGTGCTACACGGAATCTGCGAACGTTTTGCCTTTTTTTAGGCTCATGACTTTGATAAACGATTTTGATTGGATATTTGCTGGATAAAACTACTGTCGGGAGTATGCGTCGGATAAAACCACTGATGGAGTGACCTGTGCCTTTCTTGACCACTCTTGGAATGTGAAAAATTTAGGAACGGCAGAGGAGAGGACGATGCGCATACTGCTGTTATAAACCTGTGATAACACGAGGAGATCTTCAAAATTCTTAACTTTTCGATAGCTGGAGAATAGGAAGAGACACTTGATATGATTTCTGGCGTTATTGCAAAGAGTAGGCTCACTCACACCTTCCGGTAGACGACAGAATGCGTGGGAAGCGCATTTGCTAGGATGCGTTCCCGCTTCTTATCGCACACATTTTATAATGGATAGAATGAACTGCTTGCTGGTCTTTATGATTGTGAAGGCAATGCAACGCAAATGTGTTTCAGTGCTCATCCTACAGTCAATGATGAACTGTCTAACCGCATCGCTTGTGGGACGATTATTGTTAAACCGAATATCGCATATTTCACTGAAGATGGCATCGTCTTCGAAGACGGCTCATATGTACAGCATGTCGACGAGGTTGCTTCAATCGCCTTTCGATTTATGCTCATTATTTATTGTACAAAATAACGCTGACGTGGATACTGCGAGGTGGAATTAATCGAAGAGCCATGAGAATGAATTCGGAGACTGAAGAATGAATGGTGAATTTGCATTTTTAATAGCAGCTAGCCTGGCTAATTTCAACGACATAACTGAGTGTTGCAGGAGGCGGCTATTTTCATTGAGCGATTTTCATTGAGGAACCGTTATACCCGATCTATATGATCGTGCATAATGGTTCCCATCGAAGCCGATGTGCTGCTACCCTGCACACAATAGCGAAATGATTCCCGACCGATATAGGAGTCTTTAAGCAGCAGACATCTCACGGGCATGTCAAAGGTGATAGTAATACAACTTAGCGAAAGTGTTAATTTCGTTTTTATTTGTAGGAAATGATCAGGAAAAATTTTCGGGAAACGGGAAATGATTTATAGGAAACGAAGGAGTTAAAGTTTTTGAAGCGAATTATGAGATTCATTCATGCGGAAATGACTGATCAAGTATAATCGATTAAGGTGGTCGTCAGCACTGGGTATTCATTCGAGTTCCCACTACTCGAGGGCGGTAAACTGGTCCCAGTTGTGGAGAATAGAGTCGCTCTTTTCCAGTATATGTATCCTCCGGATCTCGCGCCGAAGAACACACTCGCCATCATCGGTCTGATACAGGTTTGTATTCAGATGAGCTTAGCTCGAATTTGAACTTTCAGCATTTATTTCTGCTGTGGGTGCACATCACATTCGCTAACACCCCGTCATGTAAGTTTTGCTGTTCAATCGTGTGCGGAGGGGAATGTCATGCACGGCATCAAATGCGGTCAGCAACAACTTCATCAGTTTATGAGATGATTTACTTCAGCAGCAGCAGATGCGCATTCAGCAACGCTTTATTCCTCGATAAGTGAACAACGCGTTTCAATTGGACGCATCTATTCAAGCAACTCATAGTTTTCACACGCCACCATTGCAGTTTGTTAATCTATGTCAATAAAGGTTTTGCCTGGTGCACTATGATTTATATTATGGGTCAACAATTGATAGTTGGAGTCACCAGTGAGGACGGATCATATCAGTGTGTGCTACGACTATTACTATTGTTTTGTGGATGGGTAAGCAGAGAATGAAAATTTGAAGCTGCTTCGCTTGGCGCAACAGATTTAAACGTATATAAATATAAATATAAATATAAATATAAATATAAATATATATAAGCTACATATGCTAATACGATCGAGCGTCCCAAATTGCTTCATGTTGGATGTTTTAACGAAATTACAGTCCTTTGTGAAATAAACAAATTTTGTCAGTTTTGCGGTTTATGGAAGAGAGGATATTGCACTTTGTAGAGAAGAGGGTCCCATTGAATAAAGCGCATTACAATAAAAAATTCCGAGTAGATCTGAATGCTTCTGAGATGGTGGACTTTCTTGNCATTACAATAAAAATTCCGAGTAGATCTGAGTGCTTCTGAGATGGTGGACTTTCTTGGATCTCTTCACTGAAATGTTTTCCTGAATGAGAGACTATTTCATACCAGAAAACTGTAGAATGGCCTTGTTTCGATCCATCGATGTGATACAGAGTTCAGCGATGAGAAGTATTTCGAACTTGGTTTCGAATTAATGATAAAAAACTAACAGTATGAAATAATTTTTAATCATTTCACTTCGGCACGGAGCGACAGTGTTTCAGCCTAAACGCAATAATGAGTGACGCCAAGTGAGGGCTTTGCTATTCAAGTGTTGCGCTTTGATGAGAGCTTAAACAGTCGGAACGTTGCACCTAAATACTTTGTACCTCTACTATAAATCTTCGCATAATCTCTACCCAAAAACGTACAATCTGTGAAAATTCTCTCTTTTTTATATATGAGATTAGGAGGAAGCCTTTTGGCATAGACAAGTTTATAGTGTATCGCATTGCAACGCAGTAATAACGTGCAAGTTTTCAGCCTTTGGGTTCTATAATGCCAATCTCAGAGATGCAAGCTCGGGTCTTCTTCGACGCTCTTACCGGTGCAACCAGGCTCCCTTCTGCTGACCAAATGAAGAAGAGCGTTGAAAAAAAGAATCGCGAAATGGAAGCTCGTTACGTCAAAAGCAGACGACACACCATTCAGGTCCATTTACCGATCTCTTTTCCAGTGATGCTTTAAAACTACCGTAATAATGATTATCGGCTATTATTCACATGAAATTGCCGTTATTTCATGGAAACGAACAAACAGGAAGAGACTACTGAAATTTTGCCCACTATATTCTTTTCCGTGCTCTTTGTGATTATCAAGGTGGATTGCATGCTTATCTGTGCTCAGATTTCAACTCAATGTCTGATGCAATAATCGAATCGAACTTGCATCAGTCGTTTTCATCAGCTTTGCTTCTTATGAATTGACTCCGTAGCCGCTAATTCTGAAGTGATACATTTTGTGTTCGTTGCTAAAAAATTTCCAAATCGTCGTAATTTTTGCTGAAATAAGGAGTAGACGTGAAACATTTAGGAGATGGGAGAGAA
The DNA here is from genome assembly GCA_022844705.1 of Toxascaris leonina. NCBI lineage: Eukaryota > Metazoa > Nematoda > Chromadorea > Rhabditida > Ascarididae > Toxascaris > Toxascaris leonina. The sequence continues at coordinate 16,622 of JAARMF010003361.1, forward strand.
AGCTCTTTCGTTGGGGACTAAGGAGGCTAAGCACTAGCACTGCCTTCGTACCAATCACTTGCAACTGTCTTCGTTTGCTGACGTTCATATTTATTGAGTCGCTTTCCCGAGAACATTTGTACCCTACCATGTGCAGCATTTCTCTACTCATGTAACCCTTTGCCGAAGATAGGGATCGGAAAATTTAATGCGTATTCAGCGTTTGGCACCGTTCTCATTCCATTTTGCGGGCTTCTGTAAACACAAACAAAATACGGCAATAGTCACGCCTCGTTCACATCCATCTAAAAGGACTGCATAAAAATTTACAATTTGATGCGAGATGATGTTGCTTTCCTATGTGGTAGACGTAGTAGATAGTTGCAGCAGGTGTAATGTTCAACATTTGTGTTCTTCGACTTCATAAAGCGATTCCCACGGTTTTTGGGTGAAATGGTATCAAATATTACGCGACCTTATTTTGCGTTGCGACAAGTAGAGTAGAGAGGTCTAAATCCATCTGTCCGCTACGTATTGCGTCTTTTGTGCAGACTGCTGTGTAATAGTTGTAAGGTTAAATTCCAGACATAATGCTGCCTGTGTACGTAACGTTTTGTATTATTCGCTGGCAGCGCCAATATGACCGATACTCCACTACCACTACACAGTTCAGTGGAACATGACTGGCTGAATAGCCAGCGCTTCAAAGGAGCCTATACATTTGTTGCCATGCGAGTTACCCAAGCAATGGTTCATTGAGGACTTGATTCCTAATGAGGTAGCTGAGTGAAGCATGTGGAATTCGTTGAGAGTGATTAGGCCAAAGTTGGATGGCAAAATCACTATCGTTGTAAGTGAAAGTAACATTTTTTGCAGGTTGACTACCTACCATACATGGACGAATTGGCTGAACTGATCGGTGCAAAGCCGAACATAAAAAAATTATTCCTTTCGGATCCTCTGCTTGCGATAAGATTGTTTTTCGGACCAAATGTTCCCTACGTTTACCGTCTCAATGGACCACATCCATGGTCGGGCGCTAAAGAAGCAATTATGGGTGTACAAGAGCGGGTCGTGGCTCCGACGTGCAAACATCCTATCAATTCTGGATGGGGTGTGCCGGAGACTATTGCATTTTTCGTGTTTTTGGCATTCATCGTTCTTTACATGGTGCGTCGTTGAAGGTGAACAGTCGTCGGCCGTGTTAATTCGAAGAAGCATTGTATTCCCATTTCATTTTATAGTGCTCGGAGTCTTTACGATGAATTCTCTTTTATATATGTTTTCTCGTTGCAGTGGTGTCATGGATGGCAATAAGATGAAATTAGAGGACGCTGCAAAGAGTTGTGAAAGAATGAATATAATCGGCATTGCAGGTGTCATGCAAAATTGATGAAGTGTCCAGGAGTTGTTTTTCGCCTCTCGAAGGACTTGCTGTTGATAGCTATTCATGTTTGCACAATCTGAAACTTAACAGTAGAGTTGGGAGAATATATATTTCCGAACTGGTAGAATTGTATCTGGGAGAATAAAGCTTTTCGGCTGAGCGAGGAAGAGTGAATCCAAGTGAAGAATGGACTCTTGTAAAAACTAAATCTCCAGATAAAATCGAGCGAGGCTGAATTTGAGAAAAATTGATGCCGAAAGTTGCATGGAAAGAAGGTGATGAGTTCGTGGGAGAGATAGTGAGGCCTGAGCTATGAGTTTTGCGGGAAAAATTTCGAGTAAGAACCGAATCCCTACGTTCCAGAAACCCAACATGATAATATTCCACACTTAAAATCCATAGACACCAATTTTATATGTCAGCTAAATCTCTAGCATATTTATTTCGAAGATTATTGTAGATATGTTTTTCACTTAATTGTGCTGATTAACGATGTTAAGATTGTTCCTCTCATATCTTATACATGTTCCCTCTTCAAAATTGCGGTGTCTCACATATGAGCCGCATTTTCCTCGACAATACACTACGTCATGTATATAACTGCCATTGTCACGTAGCACTGCAAATAAATCGTTCAGCGCTGACAATGTGTAAATGCGGAAGCTAGTGAGGCTTGTCTGACTCACGGAAAAGGTTTCTTGTCTACCTAGCAACAGATAAGCACGTTATCGTTTCTGCAAACGCGCTGAGTTGAAAACGCTTACCGATTTCCACTGAGGGTCGAATTGTGACACTCAGAACAAACGTTAACGCCTCTAAGCACTTACACTGTGAAGNNNCGTTAACGCCTCTAAGCACTTACACTGTGAAGGATACCAGCAGGGCCGACTGAAGAGACTGCGACTGACTCTTATTCAAAAAAGGATGTTCAATTGGGAGTCGCAAGACTAGTATGATCCGCATTTTCGCATTCCTAAATGCTAACGCGTCTACATTTCCAAAACTGGCAATCTCAGACGCCTGCGCGAAGTCCAAACGACCAAATGCAATACGATTCTGTGGATTTCCCAAAAAATGAACATTGGACACACGTGCACACAATGATCAGGCCATACCCGATGTTTTGAATCCTCTGAATTCGACGAGTCACGCTGGAAGCGGGCTCGTGGGGTCAGTCTCGAGGAAGCCGTGAAAATAAGAGTGCACATTCACATTTTGGCATAGCTTCGCTTGAGAGTTCATAATTTTTAGAACCGCAATATCGATGTCATTCGTCACTTTTAAGTGATAAAAATATAAATACCATTTATATAGAAGCGAATCTAATGACGACATCTTATGAATAATATGATTGGGATGTCAGTGTCATATCAATAACATAGTTATCATAAACAATATCGTTAATAAATAGATATATAATATGAAGCACAAACCACAGCAACAAATGATGCGATAATAATCAAACAATAAAGTCGAAGTGCATTCATCACCGAGTAACCACAGTCGGAAGCACTCGACTCCTCGGAGATGTGTGAAATATTTCAAAGTAATTCTTAACGCTTCCTGCTCTTTGGGCTCCTCAGACACAAATCAAAAGTGTTCAGAGATCGCAAAATTTGACAACTAGGAATTAGAAGTGGGAGCACTGAAATGTTTGCGAGATTGTAATGTACTGGGATAAATGATAATTTCCAATTTAGCGACAAACAAAGCGCATTGTGCTGAAATACATATGCCTGGACCTCGAGACAGTCATCCGTGGTTTTAAGTATTTCCTAAACGAACTCGATGGCCTCGAGATGTGTGCGTCAGAGTGTCTTCTTGAAAGCCAATAGTAAAGCTTTCTTACAGTCCTTTTATTTATAAAATATTTCGCATTGTTGTTAAACATTTTTCCTCTCCATCTCACTACGTGGACCGCTATTCCCGAGTTCTTGACTTTGGGAGCGGTTTATTTGGGCGTCCAAAACATGGCGACTAGCCGTTCCTGAATGAAACAATTATGTACGTGTGCTTTAGCCTGTTTTTACTTTAACTTTCGTGAACTTTCAGTTTCCATGCCTTCCACGAGTTGATTAAAACAATGCATCCTTGACGACACCGTTGTTTCTCAGGCGCATAATAATAATAATTATGGTTTATTGTTACAAACCTTGGGATGCGCCGAATCAGATAAAGATGTTTATACCGACTTTTCAGCTCATTGAGCCGTACTCGTATTGACAACCTCCTAATACATCACTTTACATATATAGACATATATATATATATATATATATATATATCCATGTGTGCGAAGGATTATACGGCACTGAGAGAAGAAAAATTATGGAAATAGTTAGACAATTCAGAAAAAAAGAAATACCAAAAGAAGAAGAAAAAATCGCAGCCAAAAGGGAGAATAAGATGTCGTGGCGCCGAAAAGATTGCGTAGTGAGGACCCACATGTCCATTGATGGCGGGGCTCAAAAGGTTGATGAGACTCGCCTCTCTAATTTTAGGAAGATGTGTGACATTCCATCGAGCAAGAACTTTAATGATTATGTTCATCCCGTGAACGTTATGGCAGTCG
>JAARMF010003363.1:0-16442 GCA_022844705.1 Toxascaris leonina
CCTACCTGATAATCATCATTTTGTGAGCGGAAATATTCATGGATCGACTCATCGGCATGAAATTTACACTTGGATCTATCCACTGAAGGATCATAGGTCATACGTGATGGACATAAATGCTCAACAACCCAATGTGCTGTTCTATAACAAAAACGATTATTTGCTGCAAACAATTGCCTATCTATTCGAAAACGTTTCATTTACTTCATATAACTCATCAACTTTTGGCCAACATCGGTAGTTAATAGGCTGGCCATCTCCTAACAAATATTAAGATAACCAACCCACCATCTATCGACAAATCCCTCTTGCCTATCACAAACCTAGTCCCCCACATCGATAAAATCTATCCATTCAGATATCTCGTAAATGCTTTATTGATGTCTTGGAGAATACCTTCAAAAAAAAGTCGACAAAAATTTTTTCTGCACATTAAAACGTTGGAAAAGAGGCAGGCTATTCGGACGTCCTCGAAGTAAATACATTCTCCACTAATTATAGAGAGATATTTATTTGTTAATTATGGACCAACTGCTGATATCTACGTATTCCTTTTCCCCAATATATGATGGTCAACTATGTAGTCACCTGTATCCCCCCCTCCTCCCACATATACACTTAAAATAGTTATGGCAATCAGTGCCAAGAATACTGATATCATAAGCATATCTGAGGTATGCCCACTAATTCTCTATAACCAATGCTCTTTCTTTCAGTTCTGAATCACATTCTCTGTCATCAATGCAGCCTACATTGACGCATTTCATCATTGTTTGCCATATATAGTGAAATTCCTCGCAGAAAACACAACCTATTTCTTTGATCATATGAAAGCACATAATCTTCGAAAGTACGTAAATTGTCGAATCCAGGGAATCCATATTGCATTATCTCAGTTGCTCGTGATGGTTGTTGTTTAATCGTTGTGCTCGGCGATACACCTGATAATTCGGGCATTGGTGGCATCGGCATTTGCATCTGCAGAACAACATAATACAACAAGCGTCCCATTATACAGCAACCACTACATTATCTTGTATTATTATTTCCTGCATGAATCAGCTATATTCCCTCGTTCAAAAAATCAAAGGTAATAATTATATTACTTTCTCGAAGTAACCTTTCTAGATGGATATTCAGTCGACCTCGAACTGATTTCAGAATCCTTTCTTAAAATTTGCCAACTCTCCGTAATCAACCAAGTCTTCCTCCCAGGAAAAAACAGTAAGAAATCATGCCAAGAAAAAAAAAGCAGCACGATGTGGAATTTTTGCATCTCGTCGATCGCTTTCATAAATAACCGGCATAAATAACCCACACCTTTATATTTTCAATGACTCAAAGGTATGCATAAATGCTCAACAAAATATACAAAAACCAATAATAAGAATCGACTCCTGTATTAAATTAGTAGAGATTTTTTGGCATCCTTAGTTATCAAAAATTCTTTCAGGATTATTTGATCAATAAGAAATAAGCAACATATAAATAAATTAATTTCCTCAGCAATAGTGATTTCCCAGTTGAAACTATCGGATAGATAAACAAAAACCTCTCAATGAGACGCCACTAACGTGAGTCTTTACAACACAACTCTATAAAAGGTTTAATAAATATGATCATATAACATTAACACAAAATATTCCGATTGCTAAAACTAACAATCGAGGTAGCAGCATGAAGATGTCGCAAATGTGGTGGATTTTGTGAATAAACACCGATCGTAAATGAAGCGGCCATCGCACCAGCAATTGCTCCATATCGAGCGAATCGATTCCACATACCCATTTCAATGATCCCTTTAAAGTATATCACATTCACAACATTTTCCTATGATACCAGCTTGAATTAGAACGAGATGTCCATACTAAATAAATCATAATCAATGGACATTGATACCGGTTTCAACGATGGACGAAGCATGGGAAGTTTGTGATTGTGGGATTCGAAGCCTCATGTGAAAAACACTTCGAGCATGCCTTATACTTAAGTTGAGGATATGAGACGGCTCAATCAGATGTCAATGCACCGGTCATTGAAATGAACAGAGAGCAATGTCGATAAAGGTTAGAAACAAGTTCTTGCGGAAATGATTGATTGAATGCTGTCGTCTGTTGCTACAATAGACGACGCATCCAACCATCACAAAAAACGTCACCGCCACAAAACGATTGTCGTGCTGAAGCATGATTTATTAGAAGTTCCTTTGATCACAATCAATTATAGGCAAAGGCAACACCTGTGGAACGCTATTGTGATAAATGGTTCCTTCATTTCTCGTTCCCTTTACGCCTGCCAAAATTGATAAGGGCTGAAGTGATAAAAAGGATGCCATAAGCCAGAAGCTATAATGTGCTCACACTTCCTCGCCGCTACTCCCATATTAACACACGTTGCTTTCTCGGAGAGATTTCTACTCGAGACAAGCCAAAATTAAGCCGAAACTCGGACATTTCGATTGCCAACTGCATCATATCCCCTTCCATCCTGCCTGTCAACTACCGCATGCCTCCTTCCATCCGCCCTCTATTTTTCAAGGAATTAAGAATGCGACGCAGTGGAATGGGGAGGTGAAATACATGGTCTTTGCTCCCCATCCATATTACAAACACTCATGCGCCCATGAACACCTTATCAATTCTACCGTTCTCGGAATCGATGCAGCATGATCAAGTCAATTTGACGGATGGCAGCAAAACACACCACAATGGATGTCAACAAGGCAAATCCACGGTCACGCGTTTGGCTCCACCCCACCAGTTGATTTCGTTCTTCAAGCTGGTCCGCTGATATTCTCGCACGTATGGTGCAGGACTCCCTCGTAGTGCTACGGTCACGACACGAGTACATTTCCTTTATTAGTACAGTGGTCACCCCGATAAGACCACATCCCCGCCTCCCTCCCCCCATCCCCACCCCTCCAAACATCCAGTGTACTTTGGTTCTTCGGCGGGTTCCGATGCTCAGTGATCTTGAGCATCCATTTGCTTGAAGGAGTGATGGTGCTGAATATTTTTGTTATGTCAATTTATTCTCTGCGCAAGTAACTCATCAGAATGGACTTGAGAGCTGTGCCTACCCGACAGAGTCGAATTGATATCAATAGCTCTTCGATATTACCATTTTCCTCCTAGAAGTGATAGAATCTCCCATGTGTAAAAGAAAATCGGGTCTTGCACCAACTAGACCGCTGACACGAAACTAATTATAGCCGAAATTATTCATGCTATCTAATCCTTTAAAATTCCATTCATCTGCGAATGAAGCCGTAAAAATAAACTTCACAATAAATCCACAAAAAGGCAACTAACATTCACACAACAAACAATCCTTCCATATACAAACTGAAGTCGGTATAAACGAGCCGTTGACGTTGTCATCACAGAGTTATATAGAGAATGTCTTTACTCTCCAATAGATCACAACAACCCGACGGAATAATAAATAATAGCAGCTTTAGAAGAAAGAAAAAAACAATTAAAGCAATAAAGTGACGATTGGAGAAGAGAAGAGACCATGAGTGTAGAGATAAGCAGCAACAACTTAAATTCGGATCAATTATTTTCTGGATATCGATGAGGGTATCACCCTAACTTGAGGGTCTCTTCATCTTGAATTGATTCACCTTTCACACATAACTGCAAAACATACTAACGATGTTTTTTTATTAAATATAAACATTATTGCACAAGTTCTCAAGTACTCAATTCATTCCCACTCTTTATTTGCGATATATTCGATTCAATACCTATACCATCAATACCTATCAATACCATCATTCGATCGACAATACCTAATCGTCGCTTGTCTCGCTTCAACTCAACATCGAAATCGAATTTAACAAATGTTTCAATGGCTCGGAATGAACTGTTTAGTAGCTACAGAATATCATCAATACACAATTGTTAGGATGCTCACATATACTAATATAAATTATGAATACATAAAAATATTAAGCAAAATTCGCACCAAAATTTTGATTACATTTTTTTCGCGAAATTTTGGTCTCTTTGCACAATTTATATTTATTACACTTTTTACTCTTTCATAATTTATATTACTCTTTCATGAGAGGTGATAAAAGTCTTCTTTAGTGCTGAAATAGAGCCTACAAATCTTCTCAACGGAAGATTTCTACTACTAAAGTTTCGATGATAAACCGAATGCCTATTTTTTGGGTCATCTTATTCGACTATCACTTCAATATGGTCCACCTTCCCAATGAGCCATTGTAACTTGTGGTGTCATACGACACTCTATAACGTTAAGAGATTCCCTTCCAATGGAACAAAGGAAGAACAAGGGCCAAATTTTATCGGAGTTATCTTGTCTATCTCATGAACCTCGCCTATTAATACCTACATTCAATGATCAAAGATCAATGAACAAAGAACAAATACAACAATTCAAGGTATGTTTCACAAATTTAAAGATCTTGAGATACAAAGATGAAAATAATGACAGATGAACGAAACATGACGAAAACTGCATTAATTCAATCATATCTGCACATATATAAACATAAACATAGACATAGATACGTCTATAAACAAAAGAAAAGGTGCTCAATATACAAATTCTGAACGCATCACTGAGGGGGCAAAAATACTTGGTGGAATTTAGGTGAACGACTGCCAACTATACATTACTTTCATATCGTCTTTTGATGAGCAATGAAAAACTTTTGCCAGCAGGCGGAGATGAACCTTTGACAAACTTTTGTCAGCAGGCACTCTCATACACGAAAAAAAAGGCAACAAAACACCGCCCCAAAGCTTTGCACTACAGAACGAAATCAATCACGGATGCGATTCCAGAAAATTTCTTTGCCGATAATCCATACCTTGGCATTCGGGATTCTCGCCCAATTATCATCCACTTATGGAANNNTATACAACACTTTAAAGAGCACAACGACCACGTCTTCAACGAACCAAAGAAACAACGACATAACATAAAAGGTGGAATACACCTTGAGAACATATCGAAGAAATTCAGCGGAAAAGAATGGCAGAAATCGAATTGGAAGAAAAGCTCGATCATTTCATGGCTACAAGACACAATCACCTTAAATAATATCTCCGTTAAATTTTCAGAATATAAGCGTAAACGATGATAATTGGTTAGATTTCGTTACCCGCAACACACTGATTGCCATCAGTGATTATAGACCCATTCCCATAAATCCTCCCTATTCCAGAATCATACCTCTCTGCTTGCCAACGCCCTCATACCCTCAAAAACTATCGCTATGACGTTTATTAACCTATCAATTTCCGACGACACTAAATATATCAATGTCAACAGACAAGTGACTCACGTAATAAAATTTGGAAAGTCAATCCAGCAGCATACTGCATCACCTATATACGAAATGGTGCCGTCATCTCGCAAAATATATTCCTTCCATACATCTATACACATATTGTACTCCTTTAGTAAAGAATAGTCCAATTACCGCATATACGTAATTCACTGTCTAAAAAATTTAACACAAATTACCGATTAATTTCACACATATTTTCGGCTATACCCTCCGCTTTCACTCGTCATTTGCGATCTGAGTTCTCACTAGGCCATTACCTTTGGCAAATAATAATTTGTTCTCTCACCTTCCACTGAGTTTAAAGGCTCAGCACATGGTTGCAGACTCGCTAAGAAATATAGATGGCTTTGTAGCAGTACATAGAAGTATCCCCTCCCTCTCCCCCCTCAACCAACGGAATCCTGACACTGCTACTAAACACCAACACATTACCTCAAATGTTCATGCCTATATGGACAGATGCCCATCCGTTACATACATATCAACGCAATGTCTCCGATACCGAATTACTGATTGGTCGAGAGTGACTACCAGTATCGGTCGAGTACGTCGACGGAATGCCTTCTTGCCATGAGGATGCTTTTTTGTGAGTCATCTCCCATTTCGAGCTTCTTCTAGAGAACGGATCCTCCGCAACTGCGCATGGCATGACACTTGCGCCACGTCCACCTGCTTGTGCGGATTCGTTCTGCTCTCGTACAAACGAAATAAACACATTGTCCAAATTATTCTGTGAAACAGAATAGGACTCGATACAGAGTGAATCATTTGCGTTCGCTTCACTGCATATTGTGAAAAGCAGTTTCAACGGTGCTTCGCGAACCTCCATATGTACGTAAGCGAAATGAGTCTCCTGAAGAAAGAATACGTGAAAAATTGAACCCAGTCGAGTAAAAAGTTTATCACCGATATGCAATTTATGAGGCCTTCTGCTGCTATCGATGTCCTCACAGAATACCCTCACAATGCACATTCTTCTACCTATAGCACCTGCGCAGTGCATACCACTTCATTTCTATCACCCGCTTAAATGTGCACTAAAATTATTGCCCTCTAGCAAGTGTTGATATAGAAGAAAATTGAATATTGAAAGGAAGTTACTACTTTGAAGATGAAGAGAGAGGGTAAGATGAGAGGGGGGGGGGGGGATAAGATGATGTTTTTATTAATATCTACAATAATGCAAAATCATTTATTATCCCAATACTTTCAATAACGAATTCAGTCAATGCTTTTGCGACTGGCAGTACAACAAATTTGGCTAACGCAGTCTTTGCCCTACCCCCCGAAACGAGTGAAAAAACTTCCCGAAATATAACCATAAAACAATGATAACTGATAAATATCGTGATAATCGTGATAACTGATAAATACCTCTTACCTTTATTTTTACGTCCGCGATACGTCGAAGGAAGAACGCTTGGATGGCTTCTCTCACACTCGCATCGGTATCCTTCTTCAGCCGAAGCCTTATTGAATATCCATCGCCGTATTTATCTTTCAGATGTTGACATGTGCCCAAACATCGCAGTCTCCCATTTACCATTACTGAGAGTCGCCCACAAAGGGCCTCGCACTCTTCCATACTAAAATTCAGCATTGAAATGCTTAACGATAACACTGCGCTATTCCTAGCAGGCTCCGTTTCCTAATGGATAAGGTTTCCATCGCCTTCTTAGTGGGGATCCTCTCCAAATATTTCAAGAAAAATATCCTCCAGACAGTGGACTAATCAGCATCAACCAGTCAATCTCTAACGTTCGTAATTTTAGATAAAAAGAGTTGATTATTCATTTCAAATTAATAAGTGCTAAGTTATGAGCAATTACTTGTAACGGTCAAATTAAAAACAATCGCATTGCAATCTATGGTAGTTCCCCAAATTTGCATCGTGATAGCCACCTTATTTCCTATGATTCAGGGCATTCTATCAGAACAACGTCTTACCTATGTGAAGTCAAAAGGATGGATTTGCCTGCTATCGAAAGGCCTTTTATAACACTCTGAATGAATTGACGTGCTCGTGGATCCATTCCTGTGGTCGGTTCATCCAGAAATATTATCTACAAGTAAAACATCTTTTAATTGCCTCCTTTGCATCTCATTATGACATCAACTTGACGGCATATATCAAAGCATAAGTGTGCAAATTACAACATTTTGCTTAAATTCAGCCTAACATGCATCTGGTCTTAGCCGATCGACCTTGAAAATCCCTACGACGGAAGCAGTCTATTTTTTCAAATTCGAAACGCCATTAGCAGTCTACACCTATTTCAACGATCAAGAAAACGCCCGACAATGAGCACTAAACGATCTCTCTATTTATCTGTGATATTAGAATGGTTGATACTTGATTGGTTAGAGACTTGAGTGACCAGACCTTTGAATGGTCAATTGTGGTCAGATATTTGGGTTGCCGGACTTTGTGCTCCATTCACTTCATCTTCAAAAGACGCGATACGTGTACAGATGAATTGCTGCTATATGACAAATGAAACACACCTGATGCAAATACATCATATAACTACTTTATGTCATGTCACCTTAACTCTTTTACAAATATTATCCTCTAATTTAAATATAGCTTTAATAATATTAATACCTCACCTGTGGATTACCAACCAATGCGATCGCCGTCGAAAGCTTTCGTTTCGTGCCACCGCTGTAGGCACTTGCCTCAACATCAGCATACTCCTCTAGACCGATATTCTTCAACAACCATGACGTCATCTACAACAAATACAGTAGGTCATGATCTCCAAAACAACAGTGACCCTTGTGGGAATAGAACTCGTGTCAAACTTTTACAGCCGATTACACCAACTAAAATATCCTTCCCTTATTAAAGAACTGCTGTGCGGTGGTCACATATTTGACTGGTCAGAGACTTGAGTGACCACACTTTTAAGTGGTCAGTAGTGCTCAGATATTTGAGTTGCCTACTCTTGCACCACATTCATTTCATCTTCAAATAAAACGATAAGTGCAAACCTTTCTGCATTTATTAAAGCCACTAAAATAAAACAAAACAAATTAAAAAACGCACCTTATGGAACGATCGTTGTTCAAATCCATGGATACGTGCATAATAGATAAGATGCTCTCTTGCAGTTAGCTCTTCGTAGATAGCATCGAACTGTGGGCAATAACCAATCTGCTTCAGGATGTCGTGCCTATTAATAACCTATTCATTAATCCCTATCTTACTAGTCGAATCTGATCAAAACTGACCGGAAGCCGGAGAGGAATATTCAGATAAATTTTTAAGTTCATTTGATGGCCGCCGAATTGAGTACGCGATTGACCAAGTTAATGCTAAGTAAATACACAAATGTTCACCCACGTGTATATAACAAAAATATCCAGTAGTTCTATACTTTTGAACAAACGTTCTTATCCAGTTCCTATTACTTTCGAAGTCTTAGCAAGTTTTGTTCCATAGAAAGTGAAACATATTTCAGCTATTAAAAAGCAGAGGAAACTTCATCGAGATTTCAGTCACCATGACGCTTTGGTTCACCCATCAATGATGTCAAAGGCCGTACTGAAATAGCTTCACTGAGAGGCGTTCAATCATGATACTGGAGCTGTAGGCTTCTAAACATTGAGATTTCTTCCAAAATGGCTTAAAAGCTGGAATGATCCTCTACAGGAAAGCATCGGTTTCAAGTAATAAAGTCGCTTTCTCAACTGGCGCCGGCAATCCTTATAAATAAAGCAAGTGGACTTCACTGATAAGATAGTTATCAGGGTTTCTCTCAAAGCGAAGAGTCATTACATACAATTCACACACAGAGAGAATGTGATTCATGAAAAAAAAGAAGCAGAAAGCATTCGAGTCCTTCCGGTCCCTCAACCCTCAACTCTGTCTGCTCTATTTGAAAGAAAGGAAACTCAACTCACCCGGTGTAGATATTACTTCCCGATGCATACACCGATCCACTCGTGGGTTCAATGATGCGCGTCAGCATCTTAAAAACAGTCGTTTTCCCAGCCCCATTTACACCAAGCAAACCAAAACATTCCCCTTGTGGCACACCCAAATAGATCCCATCCACCGCGAACAAGTCCTTCGCTTCACCCCTCATTCGACGCTTTCTGTACACCTGCAAATATTTTTTAGTAATAGCTATCCACTCAATTGCGCACCATAAAGAGGGAGAGAGATAACTACCACCTGCAGGTTTGAGGGTTTGGTGGGAAGTTCTATAGGAATTCTCGGGAATCAAAAAACGAGGAAAACGTGATGACAACGACTCTGGCAAATAATTATCCCTAAAAGCTGAAAAAGGTGGAGTGCCAACCGCAGCCATCAAGACTGCAAACGAATAAACGTGACCAGATATTCTGTCTAGATTCCGTCTAGACCGTATCTCGACAACAACCTCACCGAAACCATGAAGTGACCTCCTTTCCGAAACTGGCCTTCCCAACAAGTATTGCAAAATCCTTCCGCACGAGAAATGCCTTCAAATCTAAAACTACGTCACGCCTTGTTTTCCAGCACTAATCTCGTCTACTCCTCTTCCCTTATCCCAGCTCTAAGTGTTTATCTTATTTGCGGATTAGTAACTAAATCAAGAAAGCACCCTACAAGCATCTGCTTCAAAGCAAAGCAGAAAATGGACCTTCGTAAGCGCTTCCACCCTTACAGCATCATCATCGGCATCACCGCATGAGACTCGAGCACGTTCGGCACTCACATCTGAATCCTCGTCGACAGACTCAGCCAGCAATGGTTCGCGTGTTGTGTTTGAACTAAAACATCATTTTCACCCGATTATAGCAGATCTCGAATGCGACCATATGCTCTCAGGAATCCCAAACAAATGAAAATCAGGTCTTTCGGCATCACATATGACATATCCTCAACCGGAAACACCGCCTTTTCCGGTGCTTTCAATCTAATCAACCCCTCCAAGAAGGTACCAGAACTGAGACATTTCCGAGTAAAAACAACCCGACTCGCTCCGACGTTCAGCAATCGTCTAGCCCTCCTAACAATGAACATTAAAAATACTTACTCCGCATGTAATATACAGTCGAAGAATATTGTCAGAAGAAATGCCGAGATCCCTACAACACCCATCACGGTAATGTCCAGATATAATGAGTCCCAATTGAATGGTGATCCGACACTTGACCATTCGCCTGAAGTAATTGAAGCTTCTATTTCATCTCTACTTCTTGCCCAAATTTCCAATCAAAAGATAGTTCGCCAAAAACCTCTAAGAAAAAACGAGGAGAGCGCATTCTCTTATTGACCATGACTTCAGAACATCGCCTTTCAGACATGGAGAGGCGGAAATGTCGCGAAGCTGAAATTATTACACAATCACTTGACTGGAAATTGAGATGAATTTGCATTCTCAGAAAACCAAGCTTTCAAACGTTGGCGGATGTGAAGCATTCTGAAAGGCCCCCACGATGATCTTGTTAAAACCAACACCGCCATTCATTTTGAGTGATCCACCTGAAGTATTTGATCCCTCTTGCCTCCTAACGTTAACGAAGATACGGATGCCTTTGAAAGAACCAAAAGTTACACTATCAGCTACGCACTAGAGCTCAGTGCTGGTCAGTGACCATAGTGACCACTGACCAGCACTATGCATCGGTCTCCATTACGTGCTTTGAATTTGTCCATCATATTGCCATGTCACATTCTGCCGTACGGTGCTGGTTCTCTGACAACAACTAGGCGACAAGTTCCCTTCAGTGTCTTTCGTTTCCGCAAACTGTCTCATGCAGTTTTCTTATGCCCCTCAACTCAATGGAAATCATTTCAGCCTGAAAAGGTGAATTCCACGCTCCTCTTCAAAAAATGACAAAAACCATAGAGTCCTCTACGGGTGGCTCCATTTCACAAAATCCCCTGCCTGAGAAAGGAATTCTTTCGATGCGGGCCTCGTGATCCTAAATTCTGGGTCGCCTCTACGTGAGAGACCCCCCTCCGGCAACTAATTCCTGCTCCATTCGTATTTAATAATCGATTGGTGTGCGTTAAGGTGATATTAAGGTGTCACATCGATGGCAACCATTCGACTTCCCATAATCTCGTTTCTACATCACAAACGACACCTACAGTAATACAAACAAATAAAAACCCACCAATAAACTCATAGTACTGATTACTATAGTCGTTCAGCGCAATATCAAGCACACCACGTCCCAAACAAAAGCCAGGAAATACAAGAAAAACACGACGCAAAATACTCTCGGCATAGGCTACTGCCACATTGTTGAGACCAAATAGCTGCAAAATGCCCTTCACAGATAAATAATGCAAAAAAAAAAAAAAAAATTAACACTGCGCTAGGCACCGAACCAACCACTTCCATGACTCCATGAACAATCACAAATTTTGCCCTTACTTCCGTTGATTCTACCTGAACTCTAGGTAGAATCCACTTTTCCGATCCTGTGATACGTAACGAAATTCAATCGACCGAAAGTATAGGCGAATTTATGGATATCATTCAATAATTCACGTTTCTTTTTCGATGAACTGAACTGCTGACTAGGAGCTCACGCTATAGTTTCGATTATATCCATCAGATTTCACAGCTATCGGATTAAGAGCTTAAACTACATGACATACAAACAGATATGACTGCATCACTATTTGCATGTGAAAAGAAAATGTATAACATAGTGGAAACCCCAATTTCATGACCTATTTTCCGATCGATCGCCACCGCCGACGCAGACCTAATAATTCTCAACCAAAGGGTCAAGCACCTTACTGGGTCACCTATTTCTTACGATAACCACATTTCAATCCATACAGTGACTCAATGTCAACAACTCAACTAATTGATGGGAAGTCATCAAGACCCTTATTTTTAAGAACATCAACTAAGATTCTTCCATACAGTCAAAGCCCAACCTTCCGGAGGCCTTCTTAATCATCTTATCCTTTATTACTACGAATCCAGGAATCTGATCGAGAATCACGCCTCAGAGTCGATAATGATCCCTAGAATGCCGAGAAAGAGTCTCATTAGTACATTTTAGAAAGATTTGCCAACTTCAAAATTACGATTTGGCTCATTGAATCCCTTTCTCCATTCACTTCTTCCTTCAGCACTACAAGATAAAGCACAAATCCGATTACCTGAAGAAGGTAGGAAGTGAAGCAAGTGCAAATACCAGAAAACAAGTTCAAGATGATCATCGCAATATAAGCATTCGATGGATCATCAAAGCAAAACGACATCAGATAGACGAGTGGTGTGGTGGAGAGGCCATACATAATAAGAAGCGCAACCACACCTAGCAAATTCTCTGCTCTTGTATAAAGTGGTATACTGAAGATCCTGCAAGTGACGAAAACTTAATAATATGGCCTTATTAGACGATCCGCCATCGCATCACCTCACAGACAGACATACCCGCCCCGATATGGCTTAGCCTCACCTGAGTCGTCCAGCTTCTGTTGACCCCTACGAGCTCAACCATTGAAGAGCTGCTGCTGTCCTACGACGTCGCCAATACCCGGGAATCATACCTTAGTTGACTGCATGAAAAATATAGCCCACATGCGAGAACAACACCGAAGAAATGACTAGCACTGATGACCCAATAACCTATACCCTACGATACATCTTTCTATTGGTACGCTAGTGTTCCATCAACAGACAACCGCTGCCGTTATCTTCTTTATGCCCCCGTAATTTGTGCTCCCATTATCAACGAAGCATTCGACAGGAACTTCAGATATATCTATTTGAATGCGCTTCACTAAGCTACAAATTCGAAAATAATTATCAAATTCTAAGATCACAGCCACCCCACCCCCCTTCCCCCACCCCACCTCCCCCTCTTAGTTAACTAGTTATAAGCAACAAATGCATAGATTTATATGCGTCAACCCAAGTGGGATTCCATAATCGTTAGATGAAAAGGTTACAAATGCTCATATCTATGAGTCATTTGAAAAGAAAAGAAAACATTATTCATAAGATGGTTGAATTACAGGTCCATACCATCCTCCCCTCCCGTCCCCTCCCTCCCCCCCTCCACATAAAAAAGGCTTTCCGCTCGAAAATATGGCACTTAAAATGGAAAACTTCTACACCCTATTAAAAAGTTCATAAAAATTTCCTCAATTACCGACCCCAGTCTCCATCAACAATTGCTTCCCACCTTTGCAAAATCCTGTCACCTCTTAATTCTGGTAATTTAATCAACGACTCTTATTACAACTGATCTACGAGCTATATTTTCGCAAAAAAATAAATTCGAAAATCGCCTCAATGAAATAACTAACCAAATAATAAAGGTACAAACAGCAACCGGTAGACAATAATTAACGAGGTCCCAAGTTAGATTCGCGAACCAATAGACTATCGACGATAGACCAGCCATCCACTGTATGTGAAGTGATAGTGATGAACGTTCATAGACGAGGAAATAGATAAAGGATGCCGGTACGAATGACATCCCAACCACTAAGAACACCGCTATTAAAACGTCGTTCCCTTGCATCCTAAACTTGCAATATATGAACACCCGATAAAACTACAAACTGAAAAGACCATATATTTCCTTCTATCATTTGATTAGAAAAATTTCCTCATGCGACACAATTCTATACGATTGGCTATTTGTTCTAAAATACCAAACTGCGATAGGGTAAACGGACTGCAAACTGCAAATTGTAAACTGCAATCTGCAATCTGCAAGCTGCGTGTACAGCATTCTTCATTCAAATCGCGGCTAAATCATAGAGCAGTAGCCTGCAAACTGTGATCTATAAAGGTTACTACTTATACAGGCCAACTCTCAAATAATTCTAACGTAAGTCTAAGCGACTCCTCATCAAGTAATATTTTTTATTTCATTTTTAGGCAATCGTCTTCATCTGCATACGATCAGCTCCATCACTCATATAAATTCATCGTAATAGTCCGTGTATAAACTCTATCAGCAAGCAACAGAATAGAATGGAAGAAGAAAATCTAATCAGTCATCTTATGAAAATTGCAGCAAAATTTTCAAGGAAAATGCACATTATATCGACTTCTGAGTATCTGAATTCATCCGAATATCCAACGCCAAAGATATTTACCCTGAAGTAGTTGCAGCTTAAAGCATAAATATTTACTAAATTCCCTACCATCCATTCAACAAATAATCTTCCGCGAAGAAATTTCTTCCGAAAGACTCCTTAGATCCAACGAAAAGTAATAAAAAAACAGCTAAAAAAACCTGAAGGATGAAGGTCGGAAAGAACCCCACTGCGCTCAATGGAAATATTAATGGAAAAATGGAAAAGGGAAACTCGCCCTGCTTCTTCACTCACGCACTCAAATCACAAAAATTTCAACGCATCATCTCTTTTCTTTCCATTCAAAACACAATCTCTAGCCCCTAGTCACACGAACTTTACAANAGCCCCTAATCACATGCATTTTACAACCCCATGGGCTTATCTTAGATAGAACACGATAAGTTTAAAAAAAGACTCAATATATTTTGACGAACATTTTAGCGACCGATATTATTTCCGTCGAGCCTTCCATGGGATGATTAATGAGTGTAATGCCGAATGCACCAGGATTCACATCGTTGTAGTTTGTATTGTTCCTTAACGCAGCCCGCAATAATGCATTGTTGTGTACATTCAAGAAGATCGACACTGCGTGGAAAGCTCGATTGTTAAACCAAACCTGCATAAGGTTTTTTCACTTTATGAACGGTAGAAGGCACCCTTTAAACCACATCAAATTTCAAATAATCTACTCCTCACCATCAACTTCCCACGAAATAAAAAGATGACTTCCTGAATTTATGTGATAAGTTCAGGCCTAGAAATAAGAACACGAAGTCACTAATGTCTGAAGAAACCTAAGACATGAGCAGACATAATCCACTCCCACCTCTGTGGAATCAGAGAAATTCCCCAAAAATCGGTAAGTTACAAATACCTCACGTTAGAATAGACATCCCTTCCACCCTAGACGAATCGGAAGCAGCTTTTCTTGCAGCGATAAGTCAAGAAATAAAGCCAACGCATATGNGCCCTAGACGAATCGGAAGCAACTTTTCTTGCTGCGACAGGTCAAGAAATGAAGCCAACGCATATGCACTCATTTGGGCAAAGAATCTACAAGCCTTAAATCATTCCCCTCTACGGTCGAAGAAATCGACGATATGAGACAACTCAAATGACCATGTCTTTTCTCCCGATTCAGCCAAAACTGAGTTTGAGAAGCTGTTCGCATTACAGAATCACATCGGTCCCGCAAGACATCTTTCAGCCTACAACTGTTAACACAAAACTTTCACCCATTTTTGAGTTGAGGAATAAATTTCGCAAAAATCAGTGAGCCAAAAATAATGGAGGAATACGACAATAATTCCCCCCCCCCTCTTTTGTAATCCACCCCCCCCCCTGTCTCAAATATGCCGCTAGTAGGAGTTCAAACCTCTTCACGAACAGCTGATTCCCTGATATCTGACTAATAATTGCATGACCGAATCGCCCGAACTAAATTCCTCCTTAAAACAAAGAAATCGTAGAAACACAGTCGTCAAGCATTTCAACCATTTAAGCCCGTAAATCCCTTTAAAGCACAAATGACAATTCTCAGAGATATGACGGAAACTGCTCCTTCCCTTATCTCTAAACATTCCTCTCTTTCAGTGCTGATGAAAACTATAAACCTTCAATAAACCCCCCCCCCCCCCCCTTCAAAGATGAAAATATCGCCTCAATTAAGCAAGCAATCTCCTCACTTACTTTAGATAAATGTCGAACGGCTAATAATCGTAGACTGGCCGATACGTTAACACCATATCCGAGTGGAACATTTCTCTTTTGAAAACCCACACTGAAGCCACCAAATCTGAAAAAGAAAATCCCTTGCGGCACTAAATTTGTGTGGCGAATAGCAATGAATGAATAGCACAATTAGAATTCCTTCAATAAATCTGATGTGCTTTCTGAATATTACTTGAACTAGAATTTATTCCATTTGATACCTCTTGAAGTAAGCAAAATAATAAAAATAATAATAATGATAATAATAATAATAATAATAATAATAATAATAATAATAATAATAATAATAGTAATAATAATAAAAGTAATAATAATAATATTATT
>JAARMF010003364.1:5400-18932 GCA_022844705.1 Toxascaris leonina
CGTGTGGCGGTTTGCTTTAGGGTTTATGCTTATACCGGATGATCGAGAATATTGGTGGTGAGCAATTGACCGAAATTCAGTCGGTTATAAACAATTGATTGGTTAATTTCCATTCGGTTATGAACCGAATTCCGGTCGCTTATAAACAACCGGTCGATCAATTTCCATTCGATTATGAACTAAATTTCGGTCGGTTTAAAAAAACCGATTAGTTAATTTCCATTCGGTTATAAACCGAATTCCATTCGATTACAAATGATTGATCAGTTAATTTCCATTCCGTTATAAACCGAATTTTGGCAGGTTATAAACAATTGAGTGATTAATTTCCATTGGTTATGACATCCACTTTTTCTTCACTTTTCGGTAATAATTGTGTTTTACTTTCAACTGTATATTTGCGATCGGTAGTCAATCAGCATATTTCATATGCACTTGATTTTAATAGAAATTCGAGCTTGATCCAAGGACTTTTATTGGAACCAAGAGATATCTTTTTAGTGCACTCGGTTTCAACCGCGTTTCGGTTTGAACCGGAATTTTGCCATTGGTTACCGATCGTGCAAGAAATTCGTTCGGATGACACCATTAAAAAAGCCGAATCGATGGACGGAAGGTTTCGTTCCTACTGCAGCAACCAAAATAGCAGAGATATTTTTGAAAAATAAAACTCCTTTGTTTGTTTGGTTTTTTTTCAATGCAAATATCTTGCCAAATTCTAATACGGACGTGATTTTTGACTCCGACTCCGGAGTCTTTTGTAATGTTACTTATATAAAGTGTTGCGATATTTATAGGTTCTTCTCGTCAATCTTTGCGCATTAGCCTCAGTATGTGCGATATCGGCTTTTTCGTCAAATTTTCGCATTTTTCTACTTCTTCGATTCATTATTGGATGTTTTGTTGGCGGTGTTAACACGTAAGGAAGCTAATCTATTAGTGTTTTTTGCTGCCTCTAATTTGTATATATATATAGAGTTTTGTATATATATATATATATAGAGAGAGAGAGAGTGCGGACAAGAGGTGAACTTGTGACATCGAAGATGAATAAATACTTATAGATGGGCCTCTTTTCTATACCTTTTTTTCCACCTCCTTTAAAGCATCTACCTTCTTGGTACACATTTCTATATACTTATACCTCTTGTACCACCTTGCACCATGCACCTTTCTTGTACCTTCTCCGTACCGCACACATCTTTTTTGCTCCTTTTCTTGTACCACAAACCTCCTTTGTGCCTATTGGTTCATCTTTGTACCTCTGTTATACCACATACCTTTTTATACCTTTCCTATACCACACATCATTTTTTGTACCAATCTGTTGGTAAGAAAACTATTTTTTGCAAGAAGTTTTATGCTGGAGATAGGATTGGCTAAATTAAGAAACAATTTTTCTGTTTATTCAACTTTTTTTATTCATTGACAGCTAGTGAAACTAGTTAGCTGGATGAGAGAAATGCAGAAACAAACGACTATCGTCCCATCTTTGACCGGATTTTCCATTCGTTTCTATTCTGTGGGTCGTCTAGGCATTTTTCTTACGCTATCTAATAATGAGAAATTAAGGTTAAAATTCGGTTTTATGGGAAAGGTTGACTCCGGTTGTTTATCGATTCCGGACAGGTATAAAATTTTCTTTTTTTTTTGCAGGATTTGGGCAGTCTTTATAATCGAAAATTTACCAAGAGCGCATCGTTTTTGGTTATGTACGTTGATTACTTGGGCACCAAACTATGTTGTACTTGCCGCTATTGCATATATTACCGCTGAATGGCGAAAACTTGCTCTTACATGTGCGGTAATTTCTCTACCTGGTATATTGTTGCTTATTTTGTAAGTGTTATTCGATTTTCTTTCTCTTTTATTAATGTGACTTCTCTACAAGATTATCCGATTTGGGGAAGGTATTATTGCCGTCGTTGCATGATTTAACTCAGAAATATTCATGCAGCTATTGAACTTTACATTCGAGCATAAAGATGCCTAAAATATTCCCTCAATAGGAACGAACATATGAAATCGGATTGTGACTATACCTTTGTGATATAGGTTACCAGTTCATCGGTTCCACACCTGATTATACTGACTTTAGGTGGTGTAATTCAGAGGTATTTCGTGCACTAAGATGTTTCCTCTAATTTGCTATTTTCTCGATGGTTGTTTATGGTTTAGCGTTGGCTCAATGAGTGGAATTTTTTTTTTGCATTGAAACAAAGCAATGTTAGCACAATGCTTAAGCATTGCTTATATGTCTGCGCTTATCAAACGCACGAAATGAAGTGATCTACGCAAAAGTGAAGTGAACGAGAGGGAATGAAGGAAATGAATGGATGAATGCTTCGCATCTAAGAGTGATTTATTTCGATTTCCATCGAGATATCATTTTCATTACCTTTATAATCGAAGGCCTCAAGTTGTTGGCACTTTCAAACCTCAGGTTCAAGCTGTCTCATGCTAGCTGTAGAACACCTGAAGATGCATCTTTTTTAACATCCGCACATTTGAACGATCTCAATTTTTGAATTCTCATGTCGTCATAAGCGTATCTGAGCTAGGCGATAGGGCCATTCTTTCTCTCCTCCCTGCCCCCCACTCTCACCACTTCCTCAACCATGGTTGGATTTTCCAAAAAAGAGAAAGCATTTTCTACATCTCAAATACTCAAATATGAAAGATGACAGCGATCTAAGCATATCTTAGCTAATTGCTTAGCAGTTCCGGAAAACGTTTCTTATTATGGCTTGCTTCCCGAAAATGACGTCATAGTTAGCAGCTATCCGGAAAAGTCAGCAACAAACAAACCACTATTTTCCGACAATCTAATTTTGATCATATTAATTCATATTTAATTCATATCAATTTTCTAATCATATCAATTCGTTTGAAGAGTCATTTTATTAGAAGATATCAACGTCAATCTTTTGCAGTGTAATACATGAAAGTCCACATTATTTACTACAAAAAGGACGATCCAAAGAGGCAATCGACGTTCTTACTGCTATTAGCTCATGGAATAGTGAACCGGTCGGTCATTTTTTGTAATAAACCGACGTGCTTAATGCTTTTAGCTTATGGGGTAGTAAACCGGTCGGTCATCTTTTGCAATAAGTCGAATTTTTTTTGGGAAATTTCAGATAGAAATGATTGAAAATTGTTTCTGAACAGGTAAGTACAGGTAAATATCAACGAAGGGGATGCAATTATCTCTCGACATTCGCATTTCCATTGTGTATTTTATTAAGTTAGCGAATGTTCATGTAAAGGTTTATATATGTTTATTCACATCACCTTTCAGCTGAAATTTTTTGAATTATCTGAGGTTTGAGTTATGGACGTTGATACTTCAGCTTGGGTATTAAGTGTATACCATACGGTCGTCCCCAGGTACGAACCTTTACAACTGATTTAGTTTAGAGGTCATAGTTGAAAGGTTATAGTTGAAAGTTGAAGGGATTGAACTACGAAGAAATTTGCACACATCTTGCACTACCCTGGTTCCANCATAGTTGAAAGTTGAAGGGTTTGAACTACGAAGAGGTTGAACACATCTTGCACTACCCTGGTTCCATCTTATATGCTAATGTCTTAGAAATGTGAATATACTTTAAAAGACTCGAGTAGATAATTTTATATTCCCACATTTTGATGACCAGTGAAAACCTTTGTCCGCTGGCGGAAACGAACCGATGACCTCTCGCTTGCTGGGCGATTGCTGTGCCACTAAGCTACCACGAACGCTCTCACTGGCCATCACTTCCTATTTTCTTTGTGTACCATTTCTTATTCGAATAGATAGTTGACTGATTTGAAATTTTCATATATTATTTTTTATTTGCTTATACTATTTCGTATATCGTATTATTGCTCATTTAAGAAATTATTTGCACAAGGGAATGAAGACGATTGCATTGGTTTCTAAAGGGTTATATCTATTCTCATTGTTCCAAAAATTCGCCGTCCTTAGTAGCATATCTGTTGGAAATATTCCCTAATCGTATCACTCTCTGCCTTTAAATTACCTCGGCGATTCGACGAATCACCCAAATTGTACCACAAAAAAAAACCGACGATCTGATCTTTCGACCTATACGGGGCATTATTGAACTATTTGCCTTCAATTGAAATCACTTCATGCAAAAATCGGCAAAGAATTTCACTTACCCATGATTTCACTTAAGAGACAACTAGGTTCATACCTTGATAGATACCACGGTAGTCCCAATAGCAGAATCAACTATGGGTGGAGCATTTATCGCCGATACATCGTGATACGAATAGCTGCTGTCTGTATTGCTTGAGATGCTCACATTATAGATCTCTAGACGTGAAATTGCGGAACTAGTTGCATTGGAACTATCGAAGAGAAACACCACAAAAATGAGCATCGCCACAAGACGATACACATATATCGATTTATATCGTACTCGATCGCTTGCCATCAACACAATCGTCACTTCTTTCGGCTTGTTGGTTTTTGAAATTTTGAGTTTTTAGTTTAAATTTCAATATTTTTTGCACCAGTGAAGATTTTTTTCCTATGAAGTAAGATTTCTATTCCTCAACTCACTTCCCCCCCCCCCCTTCCTCACTCTTTCCCCCTCGCTTCATCCATCTTCTTCGTCCCCAACATCGATTGACAAAAATTGAAAATCCCATCCCCATTCATTGAATATAGGCCAAAGATCAAGATATTGGACCTATATACTCGATGAATCATTATATTACCATTCAATATCTTTCAGTTTTGAGGGAAATTTGGAAACTGGCTTCGTTCATTTCCTATAACAATTCATTGGCATTTATTTCCGTTGGCAAATCCATAAGAGGAATCTCTTCGAGATAGTATGGGATATTACTTCGGGATAACTCGAGGTATGGGATTGTACCTCGAAATAGCTCGAGGTATTGGATTGTACCTCGGGATAACCAAAGGACGGAATGGTATTTCGGGATAGCTCGAAGTATTGGATTGTACCTCGGGATGACTCGAGGTATGGGATTGTACCTCGGGATAACTCGAAGTATTGGATTGTACTCGGGATAACTCGAGGTATGGGATTGTACCTCGAAATAGCTCGAGGTATTGGATTGTACCTCGGGATAACCAAAGGACGGAATGGTATTTCGGGATAGCTCGAAGTATTGGATTGTACCTCGGGATGACTCGAGGTATGGGATTGTACCTCGGGATAACTCGAAGTATTGGATTGTACTCGGGATAACTCGAGGTATGGGATTGTACCTCGAAATAGCTCGAGGTATTGGATTGTACCTCGGGATAACCAAAGGACGGAATGGTATTTCGGGATAGCTCGAAGTATTGGATTGTACCTCGGGATGACTCGAGGTATGGGATTGTACCTCGGGATAACTCGAAGTATTGGATTGTACTCGGGATAACTCGAGGTATGGGATTGTACCTCGAAATAGCTCGAGGTATTGGATTGTACCTCGGGATAACCAAAGGACGGAATGGTATTTCGGGATAGCTCGAAGTATTGGATTGTACCTCGGGATGACTCGAGGTATGGGATTGTACCTCGGGATAACTCGAAGTATTGGATTGTACTCGGGATAACTCGAGGTATGGGATTGTACCTCGAAATAGCTCGAGGTATTGGATTGTACCTCGGGATAACCAAAGGACGGAATGGTATTTCGGGATAGCTCGAAGTATTGGATTGTACCGCGGGATGACTCGAGGTATGGGATTGTACCTCGGGATAACTCGAAGTATTGGATTGTACTCGGGATAACTCGAGGTATGGGATTGTACCTCGAAATAGCTCGAGGTATTGGATTGTACCTCGGGATAACCAAAGGACGGAATGGTATTTCGGGATAGCTCGAAGTATTGGATTGTACCTCGGGATAACTCGAAGTATTGGATTGTACTCGGGATAACTCGAGGCGTTGGATGCTATTCTGGGATAACTCGATAAATTTCAGTGTTGTGGCGAATTGTGTCACATATTCATTGGTGTTCAATCTTTCGATTATTGAGGGCTCTCTCTATGTTAATGCGGCTATTAGTGGAGCCCTTAGATATGCGATTGGCATCGTGGTTAGTTGTCGTTGCTGTCTTATGAACCTCACAATTCGAAGCGTTGGCTTTGTTGTGCGATTCGGGCAATCCCCTGTTCCGCCAATCCCCCCTCCCCAACCCATCCCCTCCCACTCTCCCTCTCACTTTCCTCTATGCTCGATAGGATACAAATGAAAGACTGAAATCTTAGATGGTGGACGAGTGGTATTTTTAGTTCTCTTTCCGCACAGACCATCACTGTTTGAGCCATATTGAAATTGGAATGGTACAGCTCCAAGTCAAATCGTATGACTCCAAAAGTTGACTCCGCGAGACTTTATAATTGATGAATAATCAAAAGGGTTCATCATTAATGGTGAGGGGATAATGCTTTACATCTACTCAATACTTCAAAAGAAGGATATAGTTGAAGATGAATAGGTCGTCGATTTTCCACCAGATTTAAGCTTATTTTTGTTTATCTTTTGTTTTACAATGAAATTTGCATACTTATTGGAAATCACATCCGATATCGATCTCGACTCCGATAGAACCTCGAATCATTTCGCTGAGACATGAAACTATATATGTTAACGTTATATTGAATGGTTCAATTCATTTAAGAGGGTTGAAGCTTATATTTGAATTATTATAATTATATTTATTTAAATCATTATAATCATATTCATAATTATATTTATTATAATTATATTAATTATTATGTTTAACTAATTTGTGTATACAACATCGATTTTCTATTCTTATCTGATTATCCTCTATTATTTGATGGTTCGAGTCATAGACAATATTGTTGCAGATAGCATTAATCGACTATTTGTACGTTAGTGCTGGTCGTAAGACAATTCATACAGGTTCAATGCTCGTTATTGTCGTATGTCTTGGTGGCATCGTTTTACTACTTCATTATGGTCCGCCTAAACCCTTCTTCAATCCTAACGTATTTCTTAGCTATTGAGTTGAAACGAATGCGTATGTTCCTACGATAGGCATTGTTATTATTGTTATTTATTTATTATTATTATTGTCATTATTATCATTATCATTATCATTATCATTATCATTACTATTATTATTATTATTATTATTATTATTATTATTATTATTATTACTATTATTATTATTATTATTACTATTATCATTATCATTACTATCACTGTCATCATTATTATATTTGTTATTGTTATTATTTATTATCATATATCATAATTTCTCTCCAAGTTTGACACTTCAATGCGTCAAACTAAAAAAGTGATGCTTTCGACTAGTCTTTTGCACAAATGCTAAAAAATAAACCATAAGCAGCGAAATGAAGTTTCTTTCTCATAATACATCAAACGAGATTCTTATATGATTTTAGAGCTCTCCAACATCTACGCTAATATCATTCGAATATTCACATTGATAGCATTTGGTATGACTGGATCTATCTTTACGCAGGTAAATGCTTAATTCATTTCCAGGTAAGTTGTTAATTCATATCCAGGTGAGCCGTTAATTCACGTCCAGGTAAGTTGTTAGTTCACGTCCAGGTAAGTTGTTAATTCACGTCCAGGTAAGTTGTTAGTTCACGTCCAGGTAAGTTGTTAATTCACGTCCAGGTAAGTTGTTAGTTCACGTCCAGGTAAGTTGTTACTTCATATTCTCGTAGTATCGGCAGTAAAAGTTGATAGAAATTTCAAAACATGATGCAGTTGAAAGGATTGCTTTGCTTTATAGTTCATCATATCACTCATAAATTATTTCACTGCATAATTAATGTGTTGAATATTGAGATGATTTTTAATGTTGGTTGGTAGAGGTATGAAAGATTTTTCTGCGGTGTAAAATGTTTCCCGCCGGGAAGCTAATAGAAGGTATATTCCAGTCGGGAATGAAATTTGGGAACTTGGAACTCGTTCTAATCGGAAAATGCAGGAAAAGAGCTTTGCGTTGAAGATGTTGTTTTATCGAGTTGACCCATATCTAGCTGACATGTCATAGCTAATAAAAATATCGCTAGCTGAGCGGCTAAGCTAATCACTCATCACTTCCATAAAATTCTCTCAGATGGGCAAATTTGAGTTCGGATTTCATCTGAAACAACTTTGTGCTTTACAGCTTTCGCTTATTTCCGCTGAACTTTTCTCAACAGCACTACGTAATTTGGCGAATGCTCATGGTAATGTCTTTTCGAGGATTGGCTCCGCTATGGCACCTTCAATTTTTGAACTTGTAATCTCTTTTTTTCTCTGTTTCTAAAAATAGCATCATTTCTAAAAATAGCATCACATTTCTAAAAACAGCATCACATTTCTACAAATAGCATCACATTTCGAGTCGATAATTTGTGATCATTTTAATAAAGATATTTGATTTGAGTTTTATTCGTCAACAAAATTTCCTTTGTGTGACACTGATCGATTTTATTCGAAATAAATGCTGATCACTTGCTCACTAGGCTAATTGAAAACGCTTACACCTGTTCAGGTGTTCTTATACTTAAATAGGCCTATAACTGCCCAGGCATTTTTGTGGGTGAATGAGCTTGTACCTGTTGAGATATTTTTGTTAAATAAGCTTATACTCACTCAAGTGTTTTTATATTTTAAATGGTCTATACCCGTTCAAATATTTGTGTATTTGGACAAGCTTATACCTGTTCAGGTGTTTTCGCACTTAAATAGGCTCATACCTGTCCAGGTATTTTTAGCTAGTGCATAAATTCTCACTGCAAACAATGAAGAGGATATTTTAAATGAGTGGAAAATTTTTTGAGGCGATGATCTATCGCAGTGGACCTTATCTATTCCTGACGATTATTTCAATAGTCGAAATATTGGCGATATTATTGGGTATTCCGGAAACAAAGAATAAACACCTTACGGATGTCGGATATGAAAGGTGTGCGATCTGTTGTTTTTTTTTCTGAAATTGTTATTATTATTGTTCTAACTATCTTTAATTGTTTTATTTAATTATAATTATTAATTTAATTTTAAAATGGAGTCAAAAGGACGAAGCTTTGCTTGCTCACATTGTTTCGATGATCACTCCATTTGGACGTTATCGACTCCAGCCTAAAGTCATCCACTCCAGCCTCACGTTATCTACTATAGCCTGAGGTCTTGCTCACTGCAACCTGAGGCGTTACCCACTCTAGCTTGACGTTGCTCACTCCCATCAAACATCATCTCGTGCTCGGTTACTCTGCATTAAGCGTTTAGCTTTATCTGCAAAGTTGCCGATTTCGTGACAGGAAGTTATGGCAAACAAATTTTATACGATTATATCGCCTTAAAATCCTCACATACTCCTTAAAACCCTCACTTTAGTGAGAACTTAAAACCCTCCTAAACACCTTATATAAGCATCCATCAACCAAAGCTTTAGGCATTGACACGATAAGAACTCGACAATTCCTGTTATTGAAGGCTATAAGGTAGTTATGCGGGAAATTGTGCGAATAAAACGGCACCATATACCTTACGGGAAGAGGAAACTACCGTGTATCTCACGTAACACACCAAGGTGTTATATATGGCTTATTAATGTTTTGAGAAAAATCGCTGCCGAAGCAGAAGCGTTGAAGCAGTTATCAGTGATCATGATATGGTCATTTCATTAGCTCAAAATTTATTGAGCTTCTATTTTAATTGAGCTTCCGTGAATGAGGGGTGAATTCAAATAACCTCAACGTTTTTAAGGGATTCTAAATCGGAACCAATAAGCGACGATCGAAATGCCGGCAAGAAAGCAATGAGCATTGGATCATCGTGAAGTAAATCCATGGATAAATAATATTGCTTATCGATATATTGCTTAAAATAATAAAATAATATCACTTGATTGACCGGACTATCGAACGTCGATGACGCTGCCGGTCACAATGTGCTTCCATTCCGTTGTCAATATCGCCTGCCTTTGCCATGTCGTTCCCGCTGCTTCCTCAATATCGTCTCTCCACCTTCTTGGAGGTCTCCCGAGTGGTCGTTTGTGGTCTCTAGAGTACCACTGAGCAACTGCACGAGTCCATCTGTCGTCTGTTATTCGGGCTACGTGGCCTGCCCAATGAAATAATATAGTGCATAAATAATATTGCTCAACGATTGTATGTTGTTCTACGCCAGTAATACAACCGGAAATAAAAACAACAATAATAACAACAACACCAACAATAACCATAATTTTTAGAAGCTAATCCGGTACAACTGCCGAGAATGTTGGCATATTTGTTGCGAACAGCGAACAGCTAATAGCAAAAGCTTCGCTTATGCTTGCCCAAACGTATATACCCACTATCGCATAACGCACACTCTGCAAGCTAATACCATACGCTAATGCCTATCACAAAAGCTTGAAAACTTTTAATACGGACATGTAACGTTTTGTCTACCTGTTTCATCCAGCTTAATCATTTCCCTTGCGAAACCTCAGCTCAATCAATGAACGGGAAGCGGAATGTGCTAAGATGTGCCAATGTTCTCTGCAATAGCGCCGCTAGTCCATCATTGAAATCTAGTGAAACATAGTTCTCAATGCCTAAATATTGTTGCCTATAGACATCCTTCGAATAGAAGCCCACCAATGGAATGAGCTATAAAATATCGTCACAATCACTCATAAATAAAGATTCCCGTTGAGGCGGGTAATTTTTCCACCCAACACGCCTATCTCAATGCGCATAGCTTAAACATAGAATCTTAAAGAAGATCTTGTCAACCGAATTTAATAGACAGCAAGATGAAGCCAGTGAAGAAAGAATCCTTTCTAGGCAAACAACAACTCTTCTGCGATAAGCCCATCTCGCCGCAAGGTAAATTGGAAACCCGAAGCTTCCAGAGTAGCCGTTGTATCATCTCTCATAAGTATGGAATCCGCAGGTCTTGTACTTGATCAAACCTGGCTTGTTGCACGTGAACTAACCTTTAGCAAGTGCAAATTCCATCCCATTTACCAACCTGTAAAGCAACGAACCAACTAGTTCAGGTAATCTGGATGCCCCGACACGAGAGCCATGGGGGACAGCGGCCCGAGGCTTCCACTCGAGCAAACGCGAAAGGTGGAGACGCACATACCCATGGCCATCACTTTTTGCATAGAAACTATTAAAGCTCGATCTAGCACGATTCCAGACGTCAACGAATCTTGAAACGCTTAACCGTCCGGCCAAACCAATGAACGGAAAGCGTTTTGGCTTTTCCGGAATATGCCCGTATTCCGGGAATGCTCTTATTCCGGAAAACGAAAAACCTTGGACGACGATGATGAAACGCCGAACGCCGAACACCGAACACCGAACAAGAGTGTGAACAGCACAAAGCGAAAGCAGACATTGCTTTTATTTGAAACATCGATCATACGATAGCCGACAATTGGGTAAGTTTATGTACAGAAAAAAAGACCAACAAAACAAAGAACGGTGCACAACTACAACAGACGAAAGCAATACACCGAGTGGCATGGATCGTGTTGACCCCGTGACCCCCTTCTCCCCTCAGAAAAAGACTTGTCAATCATATCTCTAGAAAAGGTCAATTTTTAGGAGATGATCTTGCCGTAAAAAAATCCATCGATTACTATTATTATTGTTACAAATGGACAATTACAGAGAAATAAGAATTGCAGAGGCTGCGAAATTTTACCAAATTAGGATAAAAGAGCGATTTATTCAAGATTGTGGTCATCATTGCCGGCGGCAACGACCCGGAGAAATATTTTCTAAAAGATATTGAAAAAAAATGGGAAAATCTTTTGAAGTTTTCTACGAAAATCGCAAGCCGAAATGCATACAGACATAATGCAATCGTTGGCTTCTATTTCCCCTTCAACGTCCGAGTGGTCAAGACATTAGTGACCATTATATAAGCTTCTATTTCCTCTTCAATGTCCGAGTGGTCAAGAAATGAGTGACCATCATATACCGATGCAAAATGAGTGACCATTGCACACACGGTATAAAACAAATCAAATCAAAAAATGAGAATATCACGTACAAATTAGTGCAGAAAAAATAATAGAAGCTATGCATGGATGCAAGTAATACTTTTTTTTTCATACATATTGACGAATAAATATAAAACAATCGAAGAAATATTTTTTTATCCGCTCAACGTCAACGATCCGAGAAAAAAAAAAAGAAACATTATTATTAATGTATTTATACAAAAGTCACGTTGTGGGTGTGGTTTAAATCACCGTCATTGGTGGATTTTTTCTAACTTCAAAGGAGAAAACAATGGAAAAAGACGCTAATCAATAAATCGATAAATCAATAAATCGATAAATCAATAAGTTCAACTTTTGAATTCTTAATTGAAAGTTAACTGAAAACAATGGAAAGAAAAATATCATACAATTGTCATTTCAAAAAAAAAAAAAAATAATAATAATTTTCTGTATTTCGAAAAAAAAAAGAAAAGAAAAACAAACAAATAAACAAACAAACAAACAACGATAGCCCAGTCGAAAACATTTATGAAATGTGAGAGAAAGAAAAAAAGAAAGAGAAAATTAGCACAAAAAAAGAGGAAAAAAGAAAAAAAGATAAGAAATCTCACTCGTTAAAGCGAGAAATTCACAAGAGAAATAATTCACAATAATATTTGTAATCTAAAGAAATTAATAGAATATCCTAAGTAATTAACTATCGAATTCAGTGAATATAGAGTTTTTGTACAAAAAAAGAAACAAAAAAAGCAAAAAAAAAAACAACGAACANGAAAAAAAAAACAACGCACAATTCCGTATCCGGTAATCCGTCATTCAGTGTCCGGTATCCGGTATCCGTCATCCAATAGCGGTAACATGTCTATGTTCATTAATCGGTCCTATACATATCTCTCAGATCTCCCCCATTATCACTCATATTTCCCCAATAATACTAATATAAACTCTAGCATCGAATAGAAAAAAAGAGACTAAATAATTACATCCATACTTATCATCGTCTTCGTATCAACAAATAAAACATCATCAATTATGAAGGCGATCAGTGAACGAACCAAGAAAAATCCCCTTCAATTTCTATTCGACTTCACAAGAAAGAGAAAAAACCCTGGCGAAAGACAATCAAGTAAAAAGAAAAAAAAAGAAAAGAAACGGAAAAAAAAGAAAAAAAAGAAAAAAGAAAAAAAGGAAAAAAAGAACGTTGTCTCAATTCATCGAAAGATTCCTAGTAATATGATCAATAATATAAAAAATAAAAAATAGGAATATATTATTAATAAGAATTAAATATATGCACAAAACGATGTCAATTTTTCGTCAATATTGAGCTCTCATATTAGCGCATATCGATGGCCATCGTAAAGAAGCTGACAAAACAATTTTATACGACAAAAAAACAACTATACACAACAATGCTTCGATTGCTCATAGTATCTCTAAGCGATCGGCACTCCATTACCTACTCCCTATACGCTTAATAATTTAATCAGATATGAACACAATCATTGCCGACTCATCATCTAGCTAGCTAGCTACCCGACCGAGAGTAATACCC
>JAARMF010003368.1:4972-16629 GCA_022844705.1 Toxascaris leonina
AAAAAATACAGTAGTGATATAAAGATAGTAATAATTCGGGTAAACTATCAGTATCTTCTCAAGTGCGCTATTCTTCGTTCCGAATTATCCATTAAACACTGGAACACCTATGTGAATTTCTAGAACCGTAGAACACAACAAGCTTTCACTTTCGACTGTTTACTATGGCACATAAAAACCTTTCACAGTCGCTTCGTTTGGTCTTCACATAAGAATTATTGCTCAGAATTCATTGAGTGTTATGGAAGGCTAATATCTGATAAAAGTGGAGGAGTATTTCTCTATTAAAATCGCTGTAAATTGGCAGTCTTCCTGGTGTTGAGTCGTCTGTTTTTTCTCTCAGCGAGCAAACCCCCATTCGCATTCCAATCTGCCAACAATACTATTCTGTGATCAACCAACGATTGGTTTTCGATGGCGGCAGCGATAAGAAAGAGATCGGGAAGNTTTTTCGATGAAGGCAGCGATAAGAAAGAGATCGGGAAGCGCTTGCATCCAGATTGGTTGTTTTGAGTTAGCTAATTGCTTGTTGCTGATTCACCACAGCCATATCAGAGCGAAATTTTTGCCGTCTTTTTTTCACGCGAATTGTTGAGTTCAGTAGAGGGTCACACAAGTTCGCCCTATGTCATGAAAGCGTCGTCTCATTCTGCCATGTTCATAAATGCGGTGAGGAGATGCCACAGTTTACTTGATTGCGCGGGTTCCATTAATTCCGGTCCCGACGAATTCCATTAATGAAGCTCGTTGAGTTCGTTCCCAGTGTCGTTCGATGGTACTATCTAGATGGTGGAATCTTTGCGGATTATGGGTCTATCTAAGACAGCGTCCGATAATTTTTGCACAATCTTAACAAAATGAAGAAGCTTTCAGCGAGCTTTTCTGTTGCTTCTATTCGGATTGCTTCCAATATCTAATTGCTCGGATGGTGGAATATGTGGCAGAAAGTGGTGGAATATGATGTTGAGAAAGAGAGAATGTTTGGACAGGACTCTCTGCAGTTTACAAAACAAGGCTTTCCCATTTGTATTCTTATGGTACTTTTCTTCAGTTCCATGTTTGTTCTATTCAGCCAACGTTGCTTTAGAGGTTTTCAATTGCATTTGCATGTCTCTGAATTGTTACATTATTTGGCCGATCTCTTGTGCCTAAGTGCTTGATTCACCATTCACGATTCCGTATGGTGCTTTTCATCCTGAACAATCTGCCCAAATAAACACTTTTATTCCCAAGATTTCGCTTCAAGCCAAACTCCCTCATCCTCCATTCGACCACCGCTCTATCAATATCTCACCTGTCGACTGTTGTTTGTTTTAATTTCGTTGTGAGAAGTGTTCTGATTTGTTCATTTATTTGCTGTTGGTGATGAGGATAAGTTACATGAAATGTTACTATAATGATCGAGCTAGAATCTACTCTATTTTCATGACAACTACCACTTGGTGGAATTCCGATTTGAAGTCAAAATTTCGTTCGGTTTTTCTCGAAGAAGAANNNTTCGGTTTTTCTCGAAGAAGAATATCACTCGATCGGTTTTTTCGATTGCAACCAAAAGTGGATTTTCGCTGAATGCCTTCTAGCATTACCCGATCGACATTCTTGAAAGGTGTGCCGAGTTTCTGTTGCAAGCGAACACCTGTGATTAGTAAGCACCATCACTTCATACTCACTGCGAATTTGGCTGTGTTGCAGCCCTCATCGTATGTGACGTGTGCTACTTTATATTTATATTTCTATAAATCATTTGCTATATATAATTATTGTCCTTTGTAATCTCGATGAATTGCATTAGTATAACAAGTTATTGAGGCAGCAAGGTTATGCGTACAACAAATCTCAATAAACAAACTGTGCTCGTTGCGATTATTACTCAATGCAACTCCGTAATGTATATTGCAAAGACACAGCAAGAAATCACCTTAAAGCCTCAATTTCCCACTGCAACGTTGATTACGATGCTCCGTGCTATTTTTAAGTGAACAGTCATTCTCAGTTGCTTCGCCTCATTTGAAGGCAAATGAGACGGAACATTCAAGCGTCAGATAGAGAGATTTGCGCTATCTCCTATTTATAAAAGAAAGACTCTTTACCTCGGATCTACTCATAATCATGATGCAGTTGAAAATAATAGTGAGCAGATGATCTTTGATCTTGTATTCAAATTTGATGTTTTCAATGAATTGGTTGCTCAAGAAGTTTTAATGCGCATCAGACAGATTCACTGTTCATCAATGCGCAAAATATAATGCATTCTGTTGTGGAGGGGATCGTCGAATGCCTTTAACAGTGATGTTTTATTGTTGCCCTGTGAATTTCGATTGATAGTGACGCTAAACTAAATGCAGTTCTATTGTTTATATCACATCAGTTTAAATATTTTATGTGAAGCCCAAATAGCGAAGTTGTGTCACTTCTGAGGGGAATTAGCAACACTGCTGATGGAGAAATATCGGTCGCTGTTCGATCTTGGGAACTTCATCCAATGTTCCATTGCATCACTGAGTAATACGAATAGTTTCGAAAGCAACAAAATTAAGTCGAGAACTCTGCCGTTGAGCTGAGGTTTTGATCACAGAAAAATGGTTAGCGAAATGTTGATGTGTTCTGCACACCGCATCGTTCTGCTTTAAAATATTCCACTTAGAAAACAAATGAGAAAAGGAAACAAACTTTTGAGCTTGGCGGCAGTGCGTCCAATTTTGGTGAGCGAATTAGTGAATGACTCCACCTCAGACATTCGCAGCTTTCTATTTGTGTTTAGCACGAGCTTCCTCACTTCTTCGACGTCTTCTTCGAACGATCTAGAAACGGGTGAACGTTAATAAACGTCTCGCTCACGTAATTCTCGGACAGACCTGTGCTCTTTACCAGACAGGTTTTTTTGCTCGTTCACCGCTGCTCAAGTGAAGGAAAATACCTTCATGTAATCAGTGGTAGACCTTCGATGTGGACAGCATTGAAGTGTTTTTTCGAATTGAAGCTAGGTTGAGTGCGGTGGTCAAGTTAGTCGTCATATAGTCCCAAGGTGAGGTGCGAAGCAACATTACGAATATGTTCCACTAATGTTTTACATATTTGAGTACAACTGCTAGCACTGTTGGAAATTTGTCATGAGTGCGCACGATTATATGTGTTCTGGGGAAATACAGATGGATAACCAACAGCTAAGATAAGACAGGGAAATACGGTCTTCGTCTTTGGACCACTCGTCTCTAAGGAAGGGAGGAAGGGGAGGGGGGGGGGGGGTTGTTTTCCACTTTTGTTTCACTGAGAAGAGTATGGTGAGCCACTAATTAGTTCAGCCTCTTTAAACATCCTTTCAACAGAAAAACTTTCAAAAGCAGCTGTTGTTCGGTCATTTGATATTCACTCATTGTGGATTATCACTTCAGCCAAACAACTCCAATACTTCAGCCCCAATATTTTCTGCAAATGCCTAAAAAATAGTGAGTAGGAAGTTAAGAAACAGTTGCCTCAATGGAGAGGATGATGCAAATCAGGTCTCCTTCACTTAATGATCAAGGAGCACATTGTTGCCCGATCGTCACAACAACGGTGGTCATTCAGACAAGCGTCAGGATTTCGAAATCTACCAAGAGTCATTCATTTAACGTCTATTGTGGACGCAGCGCACTCTGTTGAATTTTGAAATAAGGAACGAAAGTGTAAATGATTCAGAAAGGAAATGTCCCTGCTGCAGCCAATATGAATGACCTTCCAAAGGACATCCTTCAAAATGCGACCCCACACGACTACCCAATCTGCCATTGCATTGCTTACTCATTTCCTTACTGGTAGATGGCCCAACGTTACATCGATGGATCCACTTCGACCCAAGTATAAGCATAAACAAAGCTATTGGCCAAAAATGGATGAAAATGGGCCAACTTGAAATAGGACAAACGTTGACTTAAATACAAAGTACTTCGGTTTGTAAGCCTCTTAAAACTAGCCGTATATATTAACAATCGAATAACCCACCGAAATATGGAAATGAAATATTTCGGGTTAGAAAGATCATAACTAACTGTAGGGATCGTTGAAGGGCGGTTATTCGGGCGACATGATCCGACTTGAGGGCATCAACTGAATTCTCATCGCTGCGAGATTGTACATTCCCACCGAGATGGTCGTTGATGTGACGTTGAATTTTTTCAAATGCCTCACGAAGAACATCACGCGAATTCTGTGCGTTCACCTGTAGGATGGTATCGATTAGATGGCCGAGAATGAGAATATCATCGTTGATTTTTTGCTAGAAAGTTGCTTAAAGGGACAATTTTTAATCGCCACAATACTCTCATTTTGTATAATTCCATAAGCCTTGCTATAGCATTAATGACCATGTAGAAAAATAAACTCATTAGAATTTCAGAGCAGAACACTGAAGAGGGAAATTGTGAACTTTCAGTTGCAGTGATAGCTTTTTGCGGGATTTGTGAGTATTCCCTTTAAAGTTTACTGCGATTTATCAAACCAGTTTTGCCTATTGCATAACTTTGTCATCTCAGAAATATGAAAAAGAAAGAAGATAGGAATTTAAACCTAACCTGAACAGCTCTCCTTATTTGCTTGAGTTGTGAGTGGGTGTCGGCAGCTTGACGCCTCAATTTCAGAAGCTCTTGCTGCGCCTCTCCGTTCAAGGATACAGTGTCCGGCAATGATGGCTCTGTGCTGCTCGGAACACTGCTCCCCGAATGTACTAAAATCAAACAGCCTTAAAACTATTATCATAAGACAAAAAGATATTGTGAATCGAAGGGGGAGTGGAATTGAATATTTGTACTTTCACAGTCAGTGAAAACGTTCATACGATTACGGTAGAGATGAAAGGGTGGAGATACTGTAGCCGAATACACAAAGCTGAAGGAATGAGGGAAAAGCATTTCCCAATATTGCTTGAATTGAGAAGAAAGAGACCATCACCCAGGGAGAGGGCAGTCAAGAGCATCAGTTGCTCAACGCCTGAAACGCTTGCTTCCACGGGTAGTTGTAATTGTTTCGCACGATAGCAGATAAGTTGCGCACTGGTTTGTTCATGTGTTTTGTCTGGATATTTGCTCTATTATATAAGTTTTTACGAAAGCAACTTATAACGTCACAGTACCTGCGTATGTATGTTAATGTTTGTTCATCAGCTCAAACTCACAAAAAGCTGCACCACGAAAACTGAAACCTCATCGAAAATTCGGAGCAATTATTTTACCGGTCTGCGAGCGCTATTCCGGAAGTCTGATACTTGCACGAAGAAATATCGGTTGAAACAAACTTTTTGCTGAAAATAAATTTAATAGCGAAAATTGAAGTGGATTACCGTCGGGATGCAACGCGAGTATCTGTCGTCTGAGTTCGTGCATATCTCGTTGACTTGATTCGCTCATTCCTTTACTGACAAGTGCAGAATGCACCAATGAAGAAAGCCCGGCTAGTTGTCTCTCCATCGTCTCCATTCGAAACCTTCAATAAGGCTTCTTATTCAAATCTCCGGATCAATCATCAGATTAACACGGTAGAAGCAACCTTCTCTGCAGACTTAGATGGTGAAAGGGAAAGATCGAAATTGGGTGATGCTCAGAAGTAGGGAAAGTGTGTTAATAACAGCAAGATAGGGGAGTGAAGATTCAAGCGTGCAATGATGCATTCCTACCTTGAGAGCAGTGAATCGGCCAATCTGAAGCATCTCAAATAACTAGAAACCTATAGCTCAAAATCAGAAAGAATTAGCAATGTTAAACTCTATCTATATGCGTCACGAAATAGCGGTGGTCAATCTTGAAAGTTTGACTATTAACTGACATTGATAAATTAAATTGCGATATAGGATACTGTTGAAAGAATAAATCTGCCCTTCCACAGGACAAGGAGGATCGAAAATCTCAGGAAAACATCAGATAAAACACTTTTGTGAAGAGCTCTGTAACACGCAGAAAGAACAGCACCAACTCTTTATGAAAAACTCATCGCATGTTGCAATCGTTTATTGCTCGTTTCATCGAAGTCTCAGCATTCACTTCGCTTTTACAACTTCAATAATTTATTATTGCTGCTGTGAACGAAACTGAAACGCAAAGAGAAGTTGAAGTTTTTTGGGTGAATCACCTCGATTACTCAACAACAAAAGTTTTAGATTCTCATAAAAATGCTCATGTACCTGGCTTCCTTGTCAATTATCGGTGTCATAGAGCCGGAACGTGCATCTTGACTGCTCGTATCACTTGCATACGGATCATAATAGGCATCAAATCGTGATGGCCCTGGCGATCTGCAAACTCTCTGTTTTCGTTTTTTAGCAGTCG
The DNA here is from genome assembly GCA_022844705.1 of Toxascaris leonina. Taxonomy (NCBI): domain Eukaryota; kingdom Metazoa; phylum Nematoda; class Chromadorea; order Rhabditida; family Ascarididae; genus Toxascaris; species Toxascaris leonina. The sequence continues at coordinate 11,269 of JAARMF010003368.1, forward strand.
TTGTGCGAAAAACTAATCGCTGACCATCTAGCTGAATAACTGTTATGTTACGTTCCTTGAACATACAAAGCAAAGCGTACAAAGCGAAACTCGCACGCAATAACCACAGGGATCGCAAATCCAGCCTCTTTTGTCGAATTGGAACTACCTCATCGACAGACGGAGACAATCATAAGTGAGCAACGAAACCCGTCGTCAAAACGCGATTTGCCATTGGAAATTTGGAAAAGTAGAAAAGCAAGTTTCAGGCAAGAAATATCCACCGAAAACCACACAAAACTGCCACTAGGCAAGTAATAATGCAATGCATTACGGATTTGTGTTTACCTCTCAAGTTCGGAGATTTTTCAGCACGTTCGAAATGGTAATATAGGAAGCTGTAATGACAGAATTTCACGTTTGTGAATTGAGACTAGCTCCCTCTCAGCAACCGAATGGGGCGTAATGCTAATGCAAAAATACCTTGCGGGTTTGCTGGGTGGCCCACCGATCCCATAGATACGGCTTTCAAGTGCACTCGTCGGCCTCAAACTACCCATACGATGTGGAGTTCTGCTGCGATAATCCATTATTTCAGCTTCCGATTCACTCAGGTAGTCAACTGCTGGATGGTCGGTGAATCGAATCGGTTGTGGTGACTGATAACCACTTCCTTGCTCACGTAACTTTAGCACCGCTCGATCCTTTATATCACTAAAATCAGCAATAAACTCACCATTAAAGTTGCACCGGTGGCATTACTGAACTCGGTTGTACTACTAAAATGTGATTAAATTCGCAGATGAAACATCGCTCAACGAAATTCTCCGTACACCTTTTCGAAACGTGAAGAAAAGACTGCGATGGCACATATGGTTATCAAATAATTCAAGTGGGCGACAGTTCAGCGCAACAGCGCTATTAAACCTTTCTATTCGTACACAGCCGATGTGTACATTTGAATAATGATTTCAATAAACAGTTCAAAGCTCATTTCTAAAATTCGGTTACTTGCCCTATCAACTATATCACAGTAGTGCACTCGTTTTGGAGGATTGGCATCTAGAACCTTTGGTAGCAAATGCCCTCCGGAAAAGAATAACGGAATATTCTGGAGTTGGACGAGTCGAGTAAGAAATTCACAACAAATTAGGCATTTCAATAGTTCGCTTAGTTTGCGGATGCTGTAGTAAAGCGAACCTCAGATCGTCGAGTTCATAGAAGAGTTGTCCTTTGGAGGGCTCCTGAATGTAGATTTTGACGTGTGGAAGGCTGAGATATTGTGATGTGAGTTGCGAGAAGGACCGGAGGAAGAGGGCCCTCACAGTGTCAATACTTTGAATTGAAGGCGGTAACAGAGCACGTTTCACCTCGTCGTTAAATTCCAAATACACGACACCTGAGCAAGAGGAAGAGATTTTCGTACTGTTTTGTGAAGAGGATGTTGCTGTACTTTTAACGGCCTCAACTATCGCTATTTAATCATCGCACTCTGAGGGGGAATATTCACTTCATCAAAAAGACGACACGTGTAAGAGTGCTTGCTGGCGCAATGTTACTTTATATATAATCAAAAAGTTGTGAGGATATTGTATGAAGGGAATATTATCGAGCATTCAGCAATTAAGCGAAGCGAATATCAACAAAAGAAATCAATCTCTCGTCGTTTTTGCTTAATTAGAAGAAAGAAGAACGATTAAGACACGGAAAAATCTTTTAGCTATTCCACAACACATCCAGGCACCATCTAAGCAATATTCATGCAGCAACGCTCTGCACTATTTTCTTAGACATAAACACCAAATAAGCGCGCTCAATCGTATCAATTGTCATGCTCGTGTTTCGTGCCAAAATTGGAGCGGAGAAATAAGGTCTACGGGATATGACTTCCGCATATGCAACCAAATGCCGGTCACTTGTGGGAAAAAAGGTTTGTTTCTGCAATCATGCAAGTAATTCCGGCCCGTATGCCAGTAGGCATACAGATGGATTATAAACCTACATGTTCTAAAACGCAAAAGCAATTGACCGCTTGGGAATTTGCATATTGGATAGCGGGCAATCAGGGAAACACATCAGACGAGTATAATGTGCCCGTTGGAATCATCTAACTTTTTTTTGCGTAGCAAGCACATCGAACTAATGTTGAATCTGATACACAGTGATGGGCACAAAAGAAGCGCTGGCGGAACAACTCAGAAAACAATTCTGCTCCATTATTCTCTTCACAGAATTGGGGTATTCAGTGCTGTTGGAGAGAATGGAGAGAACAGATTTCTTCTAGCACTGCAATCGCCACGATGAAATAACAAAAAAACGTCTCCGTCTAAGCGCGTTTAGTGTAAAAAAAGTCATTTCAATGAGTTTATTCACTCACTTAATTTTTTAATTTCTTTCTCACTCGTACAAAGTGACAAACGATAGACGACCGTTGACTATGAGAGCAGGACTTAGTTACTATTTATGGGAAAAATACGATGACACAAGCGAGAAGCATTTCGGGGTCATAAGTAATGAACTACTCGAGAGTGACGATACATTTTAGGGCAAAAGGACAATGCGATATTTCATTCGAGCCATCCCTTAGTGACACATTCTTCGTTTCTTAAAGAAATGTATCTGCTAGCGCATTTTTGAAATATGGTCATTGTGAAATGAACAAACAGCGGAGAGATGGTCGTCGTTTTGATGGATTTCGATAAAAACGGAATCTTCAGAGGGCACTCGTTAGAATGTTAGGATAATCTTGATAGTGCAGCAACAGATCTTTCGATACTATAGAGAAGCATCATATGTACCAGTGATTACAACACTATACCAGTTATCAACAACTGTGTCACTATGACTGGAATGTGGGGTGTGGAGGGAGGGGAGGGAGGGGAAGGGAGGGGGACGCAATTAAATTCTAAGCACAATTTCATGCGTGCGACTCGGTGAGGCTTGAGAAACCAACACAGAATTTCAATCTACATGAAGGAAATATTCGAAAGACGCGAAAGAGTGCATAGAGTAAGTGAAAAACAATCTATAATTAATTGAAACGTTTGAAATTCACTGCATTGAAACATCGCAATAATCCTGGTTTGTCCTCTATTCTCAATGCAACGTATATATAAAATTAATTCAACATTTGAAACCACGTGGGAATATTACGCAAAACACGATGATCACTAACGTTGCCTTTATGAGTCGAAACAGCACATAGAAGAATCACTTCAACATGTCTTCTTATGTCAGTTGAAGACGTATTTCATCAGTTAACCTCGACAAACACACTTTTAGTGTTGATTGCCTTGTAGTAGGGTTTTTCTTTGAAAAGAGAGAAATATTCATTGACGATGTCCCGAAAGTTTTTCTAAAGACATCCACAAGACAATGCTTATTAGTTAGACTCTGAGTTGTAATAATATTTATGATATTCCTTCGAGTCCATTGGAACTTCATCGGTGCAAAAGTTAAGCTGACGGTGATTTAATCTCTTTTCACAAGTGCGGATGGAATTCAAGTCAGCACGATGTCTTTTATGCAAGCTGAGTGAAAAGTATTTAGAATAGATTGCGAAAATGCGATAGCAATAAATCCAATTTGAGACGTTAATAACTGAGGGACAGCGACGATTGAACGAAAACTAACTGATATTGAGTGACATTTAATGCAGACAATAAGTTCGAAGGAAATCATAGAAAGGTTCCGAAGAAAAGATGTCGCTTTTTACTTCATTTGATGATTCCTAATGCGTCATGATTGATCGCATCGCTTGTTTTGAAGAAAGGACAACAACGAGCACAAGGCCACGAACACTTTGACCCTTCATCCCAGTCCCTTCCGTCCCCCCATCAGCCAACCTGTTCCTTCGAAGCATGGTTAATGCAAATTTCTAAAGCATCTAGGAATTTCCCCTAAATTTTTCGTTGCTTAGGTAACTTCACTGATGATTATTTCTGACCATATTGAGAATCCATTATTTTCACGGAAGCCATCGAAAAATTTCTCGGCATATCGCATTTCCCTTCGAGCGCATGCAAATAGGATGTAAATCAACTGCAAGAAAAGGCTTATTCCCCGAATCAATCTTCTGATACCGAAGATCCATTCGATTGTGCGAGAAGACAAAAGCAAATACAGAGAGACCTTAACGGCTCACAGTGGACTTCACAGTTGAAGTCACTGCTAATGCCACACCACACCAAACGGCAGCTATATTGTTGAATTGCTGTCGGTGGAAGCACATATGGCTGGCTTGTGATGCAGATGCATTGGAGATCACACCATGTGGACGAGGCAACTTTATGCATTCCACTTCCTCTCATCGGATGTTTCTTCATTAATAAAATGCAACTGCAACTTCTTCTATGACCTGTGAAACGAAAACTTCATTTTGAATAAGACGAACATTTATTAGGAGGAAAATCGTTTTGAATAGAAGGAATATTTCGGACTAGTTTCATATGTCACACCTAAAACTTTGATTTCCAAGAGTGGGATTGAGAGAAAGGAATGTAATAGAAAAGATTTATGTCATAAAGCAAAACAAGACCACTAGAATTGGAACTCAAACAAGAGGAAGAGCAACAAAAAATATGAGTGCAAATTATGCAGTGAAGCAAAAGAAGGAACAAAAGTTGCTATTTTGGATGCCTACCGAGTGATCCGAGTGACCTGTTGGGTGTTCTGCGTAATGTACCGGAAGTCTCCGTTTCGGAATGTGCGCCACCATCATCTTCGCGAAGATGCTGCAAGACAGCACTCGCGCGACCCGGGCTACGTGGAACACTTGGTTGACGCTCTTCCCTTTCATCAGATTCGGAACGGGCCAGTGGTGCCATTCCGACCTGTAATATCATTCATGAAATCAGCTAACGCTCATTCTCGCTTAATCCTCGAACCATCGTCGATGACCATTCTTATTAGAATTAACCTTTTAAGAGCGGTTTCGACAAGCGGATTGTTGGTTTGAGTTACTTGTCAACCGATCGCAAGATCAGCTCAACTGGAGTGTTTTGCTTGTGAGGTCAGCAAATTCTTTCATGCATCATTTTGTGATAAGAGCTTGAAATAAATGTTTGATATAATGGGGTTTTACCATTTGAAACTTCGTTTATATTGGAGAACACGATTGATCAGCGAAAGAAGAGGGTGTTCAGGGCTATCGATCACGTCAAGCTTAACCGTGTATTGGCAAACATTTTCCACGTATTTTTCTATGATTTACACGGACAAGTTATAAATGATAACCCCTTTTTTAGGATTGATCTGGAGGAACAAGTACGAGCCGGATTTCATGAACAGCACATTCCTTAAATCAACTGATAGGATAGGCAAGGTCATTGATTTCTATCCCAGACTGCTAACGGTTAGCAATTTTTTCCATGTTTCCCCCCC
>JAARMF010003369.1:0-20489 GCA_022844705.1 Toxascaris leonina
TTTTTTTACACCCATACCATTGACTATTCAAATATGTAAGAGTATAGCACTGTAGCAGTAACCACGTACTGGTAGCGCCCCTTAATGTACCAAATCCAAGACTTCATTTCAAACACATTCTCTTTTCGCATCCACAGATGGCTCTAGTGTGTAAGACTTCTACTTTGCAGTTGCAATCAAGCCCAGCATTGACGAAAAATGCGAACATATAATTGAATCGTGAAATACATATTTCTTTAGGGAAATGCATGTGCAGATTAGATTATACAACGAATCATTGTTATCATAGACCATTGGTATTTTAATGCCATAGGTCTCTTGCCGAGAATGACTTATCGTATTTTAATAAATACAAGCCTCTCCCAATCATTAAATCGTTGAAAGCAGTTATAACGTTTCTTCGTTAGTCTCGCCGTCAAAAGCGATCCTCGAGGAGCGATTTATGCGAATCGATTTCATAAAGAGGACTATTTATCTCTCAAATAAATACAAATTCGCTAGCATTATGAATGATGCGCTACACTATAGTGCAAAAACGACGCATGCCTAGAACGGTCACATTTTAAACGGTATTGCACATGTTGTCGAGTTTAACGTCTGGCCAACAATGCGTTCTCACAGACAAACGCCTGTTGCAGTGACATTTGTATGAAGAGTGCAAGCAAAGTGCAAAAATGAACGAGCCATCAGAGGAGTGAAAAAAATCAAACACTTAAGAACGACTGAAAGACTGGGTGTCAACGAAACACGAAATGTGTAAATAAAAGTGGAAATGACTCTACTCGTAAACGCGGGATGTTTCTTCGGACGTTGCCAAAATCAATCACAGTCAATAGCACCTTTCAATCGCGCAATACCACCCATTTCCGTTGGGAATTTCAATAAAATTGAGAGGACGTTGTCTTCAAAAATTTTGACACATTACATCTAAAAAACGGATGCATCTATCATATACCGATTGCACCTCGACCACCGGGTAGCCATTTAAAAGGTTCATAAATGACTTAAACAACGGTCGGAAACTCTTTGAATGTGAAAATGTTCCATAACTGTTCTGAAAAACTGTTTTTGGAATGTACTTTTTAGCACTAACAAATCGCAGTACAGCTCGTCTCAACAAATCCTCTTTCTCCTCATCCAACTATGTTACAATCACTCATAGACAATGTGAGTGATCACTCATAGACAATGTGAGTGAGACTTCTAAAAAATACTACTATGNTCTCTTCATCACTGAGACTTCTAAAAAATACTACTATGTTCAAATCACTTTTGGTTTCTAGAAAAGTATTGACAACATCACGCATCCTTTCCATCTACTCCCTTACCAGGTACTATTTACCACGATCAATCGACGAACGCTTGCAAAATGTATCATGCAAGAGGAACAACGGCTTTGTGCGCCGCTTCCTAGCTGTATTTTGACTGTTAAATCCATCCGTCCTTCTTCATTCTTCTCGCCGTAGTATCCAACGATGGCGCTTCCATAGCAAAAAGAGAAATTCCAACTGGCGACCAACACAAATAACCAACCTGGCTGGCTCACCTTAGCATCGAACTCTGCACCGTTCCCATGAGAAAGAATTAAAATGACCATGCAAAACATTTTTATTGAACAATTTCATATTATTTTTGAGACAATCTCATTGCAACTCGAAAAACATAAAATTGAGGTGAATCTCGAACGAATAAGGATTGAAACCTGCGAAGCATAATTTCATGCAATTGCGATGAGAACACAATTACTGCACTGCTTGATCAGCTTTAACCCACTACAAACCCAACAAGATCGAACGACAAACGACTGCAGAATGAAATCTTAAATAGCCATCGAGAATGTTTGAAAGATATCTTCTATCATGATGAAACAAAGTTTTATTCGAAGAATACACAAAAAATAAACAAAACAAGAATATCACGTTGAACGCACAACCTCGTTCGTAGAACAAATTGTTCACCTCAATATCGACTCCTTTGAGAGTAACAAAAAAAGAAGAGAAAACGATGAAGAAAGCAATTCGAGAAACTGTTTCATGCTCGTGCTAAACAATACAAGAGACAGCCCGCAAAATTTCACCAAATATTCCACTGAGGTGAATGAGGCGTATTTGGTGGTCACTTAAAATAACAGTCTGTCCACAATATGATCAACAACATCACAAGCAATCAGCATCTCCTCTAGTCTACTAATTACAGCGTTATACTATCTCAGTTAAACATAAGTATTCAGATATCGCACTGTCGAAGGAAATCGGAGAAGAAAATCACTCAATTTGTTTTCGAAAAAAAAGTGAGTTACCCCAAAACATCCAACGCTGAGTTTTCATCACTGAATTCTCACCAAAACGCCAATCACAAGTCTTCTCGGTGCCATAAATATCGAATTCTTTGATATATACAAAGGAATTCCGATGTTAAACTAACACAACACAAATATGAATTGCATTGCGAAGTTCGTCGCACACCATTAGTAAATCAGAACCTCGCAGGCATCTCTTCAACAAAGCCTCAATCTCGTGTAGGAGGAAAGGAAGGACAATGTAAATACAAAAGAATGAAAAAAAAAGTAAAAAAGGAAGATACGCCGTAATATAAAATGGAAGGTAGATTGCTTGAAGGCACTTCTTTACAAAGGCAGTATCGCAACGTCCCTAAGATCGACGCGCGCGGTTAATTGAGTGCTGTGTTGCGATGCCCCTCAGGTAAAGAAGAGCCGGTACGAAACAAAGCATCATAATGGCGTGTGCCCACTTCAGCAATCAGATTCAGCTCATTAAGCCATCCCCTCCCCTTATCAACCTCCGCCCCCTCCCCCTCCTGCTTCTCCTAGTTAAAGCAAATCTCTCATTAAATCACATCCACAAATTCGTATCTCAAGATAGTATTGTTTATAGGGACATTGAATGNNNAGGGACATTGAATGAGCCTAACCAAGTCACCGCATGACCGAATAAAGGGAAGTATAGGAATTCAATCATGGACACACATATGCCAGATACGAAAAAAAAACAATTGCACATCGATTGGAAACTCGCATACAATAAGGCATCGAACATGAGCATGGCTCTCTCTCATCATGCACGCAACTTTCGCGAATTTCCGGACACCCCCTTCAATCCCCACAAACTTTTCACGGCTCCAGGCAATCCTCAATCATCGAACAACCGCTCTATATACACGAAACACTTCTTGCCTAACTTAAACCAAAAGACTTCGAGGGCGGGTGTGATTATTTTTCCATTACCAGAAGTAGAAACCCAAGTTACTATCGCCCATGACCCACAGCTATTTATTGACTAATGCAGAGCGTGCATAACGTACTAGCAGGACTCACAAGTACGGAACGAGTGTCCCAGATGAGCCAAAGTAAACGACATATGCAAAACTGGACGGACCAACACCCGTGGTCGTGTACACTTAAAAAGGCATATCCTGGACGGTACTATCCTCATATATCATCGGCATATGAGACCATGAAATGCCGAGTTTAACGCGATATAAATGGCTAATTCGTTAAAGCAAGCACCATAGCATAAATCCTCCGGATCATCAAGATATCCTATATACGGCATCGAAAATCTAGAACCGCTAATAGTTCTTCATTCATTCAAGCTTTCGAGTCACAACTCACTTTTCAAACACATTTGGCCACTTATTCAACTTCATCTTTTCGCATCGCAATTAAGCAAAACTCCACAAAGATCAAAAACGACGGAAAACGAAAAACACCAAAGCAGTAAAATGAGTAAAGTTCTGATGAAATTAAAGCAGAACACATCAATCGTTCAGAAATAAACACTTCAAAATCGAAGATGGCAGTAAAAGCCAAAAAAAACAATGAAAAACAAATGGAAATTTTCAAGGCGCGTCGTAACAACACAGTCAACAACGTGTGCCCTAAACAAAAGTGAAATGAACACGCAAAATATTGATCTGAAGAAAAAAGTGAATTGCACTTGGGATAATCAGCAAAAAAAAAAAGATGAAAAAAAGAATCCTGTAAAATGTGGAACACAACCAGCTGACAGCGATCTACAAAAGAAAAAAACGCATATCACATACTTACTATGAGTTCATCTCCTTCTTGTTTAATATGACCATCTCTTTTTTTGGACACTTCGTACCATATAATATATTTTTTTTGAGAAATTCCATATATCTCGAATTTTATAACCACCACGTCCCCTCTCCCTCCTTCTCGCTCCACCAACAGAAAGGAAAATGCTCAATTCATTAGAGTATTTGCATTCTATATGGACGTAAAANTGCATTCTATATGGATGTAAAAACCTTCGAGCGATCCTGAGAAGAAAGATAAGCAAGCCTATTTTTATAAACTGCCGAACTGGACCACATATACAGAAACTGTTCTCTATCGACAGACGTGAATTTCGATGCTTTCAAATGTCTATAAATAAAAGTCTACAAACATTCCAAGTAACAGCTTGGCCATGTTATGTACAACAGAAACTGTAACATTAGCCTTTAGCTGTCGCAAAAGCCTCGTTACATAATACAACTTCTTCAGCACTCTTATCAACTAATATTCAAGAAAACAACGCTCAAAACTTGAGTGCTGATGTTGCATCCTGAGCGATACTGCCGTTCATTTTCATCAGTTGATAAGAGAGTGCCGCCGCCAATGAAGTATCAGCGTTTGTCACAGCTGTGTGCAGCTCATTTTGATATTGCACGCTGTTCAAAACGTCCAACGATTCTTGCAAAAAATTCATGAAAGTCGTCATTCCTGAAAACAATTTGTCCATAAATATTGAGTAACCGACTATCACTTTTCTATGTCACACCTCGAGGTAGTCGTGTTGCTGCAGAGGGAAACTGATACCTATACCCATCACGATAACATACAACTCTATGTTTTGCTAAATGCTTCCTTATGCTAGATGCTAAGAAGCTGCTAAATGCATTAGACTCATTTCGGCACCAAGTTAGGTGCGACGCACTCAGAAATATATCGGTCGATCTCTGGGCGGTAATATGCCGGCATTGGAATAAAAAAGGAATATGAAAAATTAGGAGCTGACATCAAAAATGGACACATGCGAGAACAATTGTGTACTGCCTCACAATAATGCCGCCAACACACGAAAGTCGATATACAAACTATGAGCGCTCGCCTTTTACTGCTATCGGCGCAAAATATGGATCAAAACTCGAATAAAAGCATGAGAAGATGAATTTTAATTTGTGCCTGATTGCTGACTTCTAATGAAAGCATTATGATCTACGAATAACACAACTAAAAAAAGAGAAACGTAGATACCTGCGAGAATAGCTGGAGTGCCAAAGCCATGTGTTACGAGCGAGAAGTTCGTCATTGGCCTTTGCAAATTCTCCTCGAGCACAGGCTCTGGTTTGTTATTTAGCAGTGGACTACGATCCAACTGTAAAACCTCCATGAACTCTCTCAACATTTGCCTGAAAGAGTTATCAGCTGCAAGTTATTTCACGATTAAGGTTGTTTCAATCTTATCAATCGAAAGTATTGAGCAAGTCAGAACCACACAGAAGAAATCCTACATGTTAGGCGTGACTCTATACCTTTCTCTCCATTGGGTGACAAAAGTTGGCTCATCAAGAAACCAACAGTATGGTTTGTCTACACCTTAGAAATACCACTATCAACTATGAACAGGTTGAAATTGCCCCTTCCATACTTCCACAACCATCCCTCGAAAGTGAACGCGACAACCACACAACTACGAAAACCAAGACATAAGACTATATCAATCAGTACAAATTGCTTCCACCATATTTTTGTTTTGCAATATACGTATCTGTGCAATTATACAACACATGCTCAGTACCGCAATTTACGCAGTAAAACCGGGTCACGCTCTAACAGACATTTAAATAGGAACGAGGCAAAAAACGTATGTGAAAACCAAGATTCACATAGGAACGAGGGCAGAGACTTGTCGTAATCGCAAAGGTGATTAAGAGAAACGCCAACGTTTAAGCTTAAACTCATGAGCACTTATAAGAAGCTAGCGGCAAAAGCTGTGAATGCGTAATACAAGTAATAGTGTAACCAACTTTGCTGCTCTAAGTTTCTCCCTCCTTTTCTCGATCTCAGAATCGGGCAATGAGACGAAGTCACGTTGGGTGAACTCGGCTATTTGTCGAGAAGGAAATTCCGTTGAGCATGCAAAGCTGAAGTCTTTGGCCATATGCACTGCCTCTCCTGCAAAACGCATTGTTTTCAGCGCGAGCAATAATCTCTACAAGATACAATCAACGAGTTATTTCTATTATCACAACTTTTATCATAATAAAATAACCTTCCTAAAACAACTTCTTGTTTTTTCCGATTAGCAGTCGGAAAAACGCTCTGCGATTCCACGTGAGACTAAACGAGTTCATCAGTTAGTACGACGGCTGAAAGAAGCTCTATGGGGTTATTATTTAGCATCTTTGCCTCATTATGACACTCAATACTGAAGCCAAAATGGTAAATGGTATCCATCATTAATATTTCAACGTCAATCAAGTGCGATCGACAGAAACTGTCTTCCAAATGGCGTTCAAATGAGCGAAAACCCACTCTTAAACCTCTACGCAAGTGTAATTCCCAATTTCCACCATCTTTCTGTTTCCCTTCCCCCTCCGGCAAAAAAAGCTTTACCGCAAGAACATGAAAATATGAAATATATAACACTTTTGGCAATGAAATTTCGAATCAGGGAATCAAATGGCACAACGAACCTTCAACGAGAGAAGTAAGCAGTGTGACGTTTGCTGCCTTCCTTCGACCAGCTGGCAACATTAATCCAATCTTCTCCAGCGAATCACGCAATGATTTGCCTCCATTTTTTGATTTCGCCCTTAAATGCAACGTTCAGTTTTCTGTAAAAAGTAATACAATATTACTGCAAGGGACAACAGACTGAGTCATTTATCATTCTGTCCTAAATGTGGTTTTATTTTCCGAATATTTCCAAATTATTACAACAAGGGAACTTCCAATATCTCCACACTCTTGGTATCATCAGCACTCTAACATTAAATGTCTAAAGATGTGCGACAGGTAAAAACAAATATTGACGAATGGGAGAAAGATAGATAACATGATAGAACAGGAACCGCCGTACAATATAAATCCAGAAGACGAACCGGCAATACGAAAATGGAAAAACTATACACACACATTCGTATATATTGAGACTCACATTTCATCGGTTGTAATTATAGTGGCATATATACAGACACATGTGTGAGTGCACACTTACATGTACGTATATGTACATATGAAGTACAGCTCAATTCCTCGCATTAAACGTCGCAGGAAAGAGATGAGGGAGCATTCAGATTCAGCGCGTGTACCAACTCATGCTTCACGCAGTGAAACAATGGATCACTGTTTCAGCCAGCGAAAGTAGAAAAGATTATGGTGAACGACGTGGCATCGTCGAGAATCTTTTTTGCGAGCGTGCTCACCAATAGCAAATTGATGTGAATTTTCGAAATGGTCCAAAGAAATCTCGTGTGGGAATCAATAAGCAACAACTTACCTTCTAAGGATACCGCCCAAGATCGATGCATTCAACGATTCAGGTGGCGATAGTCGTCTTTGCAGCTGAAAAAAAAATCACATCTATATTCGATATTTCATACAAGCTTCTAAAGGAGCTGCTGCCAAACTAGGTGTTTTTCCAGAAATTTCCAAAACAACAGGTGTTACAGTGCTAAATGGCCGGCGGTAAGCGTATGGGAGGAGCTAGAAAATGCGGAGAGGCATCTCATGGAATGACGAGCGAATGGTGATTGCAGAACAAAATTCTGGAATTACCGAATTCGAGGGGAAATCGTGGACATGCGCATATGGAAAGCTTCAAAAATTGGACCTGCTGTCTTCAGGATCAACAACAGAAACACTTATAGACACGCTCAACGGTTTATTTAACTTCAAGCCTTATTCCAGTGACCTTGCAATTTTTTTTACGACGTCAGATATCAGTTTATTTGGTTTACGGCCATTTAGACTGCACATGGTACATTTGTTATGGCGGAACAAAATAAAACCTAAATGTTGGATGTTATGTCATATATGCTTATAATATACTAAAGTCAACAAGCTCACAGCCGAAAGATTTTTTCAGTGACACTTTCGTGTCGGGGGAAGCCACACTCGAAATGATGTCTGGGGACCACCCTCATCNTTATTTGGTTTATGGCCATTTAGACTGCACATGGTACATTTGTTATGGCGGAACAAAATAAAACCTAAATGTTGGATGTTATGTCATATATGCTTATAATATACTAAAGTCAACAAGCTCACAGCCGAAAGATTTTTTCAGTGACACTTTCGTGTCGGGGGAAGCCACACTCGAAATGATGTCTGGGGACCACCCTCATCGCCGCTGCCCCACATCTACGCTTGCGCTTTTTGTATGGCGAATACTCCAATGAAAGGACCGTAACCAGCTGTTGGCGGCCATTTTCGAAGCCAAGTCGCTCTTTCCCATCGCTTTGTTTAGTTGTGTGGGTATATAACAGTAACTACAGGAAGGCAATATAGTAGACCCACATTTCGATAGTGGCATCGATTGAAAGTATTATCTAGGCGCAGTTGCAAAATATGGTACTAGAAGAAGAGATGTCTGCGTGATATGTAAAGCGGGAGAAGCGCCTAAGCGCTCCCCATGCATGTTGAACATCTGCTTTCCCCTATAGGCATTGTGCACCTTGTTAGCTCCTGGGCCATCAGCATATCCAGTTCGTTCCATCGATCTGCACACTACTACTATCAACCGTAGGGGTCTCCAGTCTTGGTTACAGCTCAGCTAAATTAGTGCTTCTTCAACGAAAAATATGCATCCCATACGATGACGACCGTCAGTGCACTCCCTAGACACATAACGTGGTTGTCTCGGTGACCGCATCGCCGCCCGCAAATGCGCCGTTTTTTCAATAGATATAATCAGAAGCATTGTCGTACGAGTCGCATCGCTAAGTAGAGGCGCATCAGAAGATCAACTGCTATTGATCAACCCCAGCCGCGATGGCTAACCGTCGCTTCGAATTTCCAGTGAGCATCCTATGAATTCCAATCAGCTGATTCAAATTTTGCTAACGAAACTACAATGGATGAGCGGAAAATATGTGCGCTCAACTGTTGACCAGTACAGGCGTGTACCCCAAAGCACGTTCCCAATCTCGGCAAGAAACGTGAGACGTGACAGAGGCATAATCCGGATCACGCTTTCTCACTGCGAAACCGAATTCCTTGCGTTCCTTGCAACACAGAATTCTTGTGCTGATAATAACCCACGAATACGAAAATGGCGATGGTAAAAGCGTTGAAAAAGATCTCAGAAAAATTAATGTTCTGTTAAGATACTGATCGTGTAACGCGTTGAAAACTGCAAAGAGATGCATCGTTTTTTTCCACTTTTCCTGATGAACCATTCCTCTTAGGAGAGTGATCTTTAAGCGTATGAAGTTGAAGTGTTCATCACATCAGGCAAGAAAGGAGATGAAAAGACATTTTTGACGAACACCAAAAGTCTCGCAGCAGTGTAGCAACTACGTAAAGAACCATTTTTTGAAGCAATTTTGCTTTCTCAATGTTCAATCCCTGCGTATGGCGAAGCTGATGATCGGTCGACTTTGTAGACCGTTCTCATGCCCCCGAGGCCGCAGTGTGCTTTGTGTTTGCACGCCGCGTAAACGTACACAATACACTACCACCACTACCACAAGCACATATTCTTCAATTGTTTGAGAGAGGACGACAAACGAAGAGAGTGAATGCTTGTCACCCGAGAAAGCAGTTCAATGCTCAAATCGTCAAACGATTCTCGACTGTGCAGCCAAAACGCAGACGACAAAGAAGTGGACGAGACTGCAATTCGGACAGAAGAAAAGCAAAGAAAACGACGGACTGTGTTTACGCGAATAAAAGAGTGCGCGCATATTTGCTTTAAGCTAAAGCAGGCATACGGTCTCTCACCTCTCGCCACCCTCCTATATGTGTATGAAGTGGTAGATAGGAGACAGTGGCAATGTATGCACTCAACAGCACAGCATCGTTTATGTTTGTACAGAACGCCCGCAGTATGCCCCAAGCATCGTCAATCGATACAGTTGAAGTGTTGACGAAACGAGTAGTGATTTAGGATGGCGGTAAGTTGCATGCGATTAATCACCGTCAGCAAGCGTTCGGTTACTTCCTAGCACTTTTTATAGCTGGCAACATGTGGTCTCACATCACTGTTCTTTTTTGACATCAAAAACGCTCTCGGATCTAGAGCATCGCTGCCAGGTTACCTTGAGTTCTCTAGCTCATCAACCATTCCGAAACATAAAATGAGCAACGGCAGCAAATCCGCACACGTAATTCTTGTTAGAAGTTGGAAAAGTAGGGGAGAGGTTGACCCTTTTCAAACGATGTGTTGCGTACAGTGAATGGTGAAACAAATGAGTTCCTGAACTGGTCACTTTCCAAAAATTCCGGCACTTCTATCACATGCATATTTCGGCTTTTTAACATCCCAAAACAGCTATCAGCCGCTATTACTTAAAGCGTTCCTTCAATCCTCTATGATACCTTGCGTAAACGGACGAAAAATTCGCCGTTCTTTCTATCCCCCAATGCAGATTTACCATTGCGCAAATGCTGATGCAAGGTAGTAGTATGTGTATAGCGTACGTACACATTCGGTCGTACATATCATGTGTCATCCTCCGATAAATTCGCAATTCGCAACTGCTAGATGAACAGAATGCAACCAACAAATAACATGTTTCCGAAATCGGTGATCCCTTGGTGCTCGCTGCAGTTTATTTTGTTTGAAACTTTGCCGGATTTCTCTGTTGATAATTTCATGATTTTTGCTTTCTCTGTTATAGTATTTGATAAAAAACCATATAATTTTTAAAAAAAGAGCGAAAACCTCGTTTGTTCGTCGCCTCAAAAAACATTGCCTGACGGTCATCTGCTCTCAAAACAGCATGGAAGATCGTTACAACACTACATCGGCTGATAGAAAGAAGCCTCTGGCAATTATTACAAATTTATGCAGCTTAGTTACCCTTTACGAGTGCCGCGCTGATTTCATGCGTAAACCCCAAACTTAAAAGTAATCTTACTGAACTGTCAACGCTAATGTTACAGCATCTACGATACCCCTCAACAATAACTCACAACACGATTGACATATGTTGCTTTTCATAAGCTGAGTAACACAACGACTGCTTGCTATCCACCGCTTTAGCCATGGGTAATGCTCTGCGAGTGGAGTGCACGTGAGTTGGCTGCTGGCTGTATGCGCGCATTACAGTGACGGCTTATCGAATGCACTCGATGGGTTCAGTCATTCGCAACGATGCATGGAGCGAATTGCCTTGTCGTCGCTAATACGATGCATGCTCTCGCAGTTCGCACTCGGCAATCTCTAAACACTTGAGATGCACACCTGCCCAGCACGCGTTGCACGTCACCCTAACATGCTTTCAGCATCAGGCGACAGCTTCTCGTTTTAGCGCCAAAAACCCTATCCTCTCTGTATCGACCCGCTGATGTCCTTCTTTATGCGCCCATCAAATGATGTCTCTTCTTTCGTATCGATGGTGTCTTTCAAGGCGCCAGAACCCTCCGAAGAATAGCGAGCAAAAGCATAACACATTCTCTACAAGTGTAATATGCCCAAAGGCAATTTTTCTCAACGGCTTTAGTTCCGAAGACAACAATAGATGGAAGAACGGGAGTAAGCAAATATTCTGAAATTGTACTACTTATTATTTGTAAGAAATTAACCTCTACAGTACAGTGTAAATTCTTGAACTGAAAAAAATACTCTTATAGGGAAAGCATATCAGGAATATCATTGGAAAGTGTTTTGTGCGTAAGCTCGTTCAAGGAAATCGAGCAGCAAAAATTCCGCACTTTCAAACAATTGTCTCTGAATTTATGGTGACGTTTCGGACGCGAAAGAAGCACTGTCGGAGAAGAGTGAAAAATGCGCCTTGATCTTTTCTCATCTAGAACTTCGTAGACCTGCTTGGTGAATCGATGAGTCAGTGTGGTCAGCTCCTAAAACAGCACTGCACGCATGATTTTGTTATTTTTGAGGTTGGTTTCGAAGATGAAGAAAAAGCTGAAATCATGCGATGAAAAAACTTGGCATTCAGGTACAGGTCGAGAGCCATATAAGATGTAATCAAAAGATTATGCATACTAAACGCAAGGCTGCATGCGTTCGATGAATTTTTTGTTGCGCGCTGGCGTATGGCATTGCCCCTCGGTGAGCGCCCCTGGCCGCTACTTGACATTGTGGTTGTGGGTGCGCCTTTTTTGAACCTAGTTGGGACGCTTGTGAGCGAGTGCGCATTTGCATGAGGGCAGTCACGATAGCCCCACGAGGTCCCAAGGTTAGTGTGATGTGAGCGTCGCCTGTCTGTACGGTACCGACCGCACGATTACTTCTCTAACCGTGGGCAATTCGTGCTAGGATAAGCGGCGATCAACGCCAAACCAACCTGCCGTCGCTATCTCTCAACGGCACCTTTTCGTTCATTTCCCTTTCGTTTTCACTTCGCTCTCGTCTGCACGACTCTCTTCTATAACGTCCACTGTCTCTCTCTCTTTCAAAAATGCTTCAAAAACTCTTCACCGTTTCCTTTCACCGCTGACCGGCTGGTGTTCGCGCACACCTCGTCAAACGTTCATGCCTCCGGCTATCCGCTTTAGAGTTCATTCCTCCCACTTTCGGTTTCTACCATTTCTTTCTCCGTCGAACGCTTTGTACTTCAATCACACCAAAAGCTTTTTCTCGGTCATCAATGACTATCGACGAGTCATGTTTGCGAGAGATGACAGCCATCATGTGCAGTTATTTCTAATAACACGTCCAAGATTCATGGTGCATTTCATCCGTGCCCTCATTGTGCATGTGCCAACCTGCTTATGGTTTAATTACAACTGCAATATCCTCATCTCCTCCATTCCTTTACACAAACAACAACGTAAAAAAAGGACAAACTCTACAAGCAGAGAATCTAAGACAGATAAAATCAGCGGCATAACTGAGGTAGAAAAGGATGCATGAACTGCGGGCCGTTTAGTACCAACAAGGATTAGCAGGCATTACTCACGGTTATAACTTATAAGCGTCATCTAGAAAAAACAAAGAACTTCGCTCTGGATATAGCATACTCTCACATAGGCAGCGATCATCATAGACTTTTGCTGATTTCTTCAAGACAGCTCCAGAGAATTTTTTCAGGAGCTAAGCTCGAGCTCCAACTTTTTTGAGCAAGAATCAATTTACGCTACTCAAAAAATCTTCGTTCATTCAAACGATGCAGATACGAACATCAATTAAATATAAACCATTCATACGTAGCAATCTTTTCACAACTATTATACATCACTCTTGCGGACAAAGTCTATTTGTTGAGGATGCATTGTCTTTGCGCGTATTCGAAAGAACGGAACGCATGCGTGAGGAGTTGCGTTCGTAGCGGATAATCGGAGGCAGCAGATTATGAAATGTCACAACTTAGCAATGTAGTGCAGTTAGCAGGATCTTTGCGACTACATACAGACTAATCTCTTTCAATAGGTATTCGAGGATGCACTAAGATGTGCACCCTCGTCGCAACCGCAGAAAATCACATCACCACCCTTTCTTCTCGCGGTGTGAAAAAAAGAATCACCGTCTCTTTTTCTCGGTATGGAAAAAGTTAAGGAAGGAAACGTTCCATATGTTAGCATAATCGAACAAACACAACGGCACTAACAACTGAACATGGCAACTGAAAAAAAAAAAATTGGGCTAAAAATGCGCTATAAAAACACGATGGACCCAATATGCCGATGACAAGGCATTGGAGTACCTAGTCATTTCAAGAATAAAGACACATGAAAGACACTTTAAACGAATAAACTTGTGGAAATGCGTTGCGACCAATCAGAAAACAACAAATTTTACCTCTCCAACGGTGACTTTATATTTGCTGGTACTGCTTAGCAGGGACAACCGACCGGGCACTGAACAAAAGACGTCCTGCAGATTCACGGAACCTGTTGCTAACAGAGGTGGCGTCGACGAAGAATCTCCTGGAAGCACAAATAGAAAAGTCTGCAAGCTCGCTTCCCAAAATGTATAGCCAATGGAGAAATGATTTGTTAACAAAAGTTCAGTCAAAGATAACATCGAACACAACGGAATGTCAAGAATGTCGTTCAACAATCTAGGTAATCCAATCTCACCGGCATGTAACATCCTTTAATTAGGTGCTGAGCTAAAGTAGTAGCTGGGTGATGATTACTATAATAACCAATAAAAATAATTAGAACGGGAAATTGGTAGGCAATAGAGAGAATTCTTTCGAAACCTTCGTTTGTGCCTTGGTCCGACGATTCGCTATCTGAGAAGTGATCCTCATCAATGAGTGCATCCTCGGTCTCGTTCGTGATTTTAACTGACTGTATCTGGAATACGAAAAATGAAACTACAGGGTACACAGCCGAGGAACCTTTTCTTCTTCTCGGGTGCCGAGGAAGATGCGGCAGGTTTCTCTTCGAAACGGCAACTGCACAATGAAAAGTCTGCAAGTGCGCCCAGCCGAGCAACGAATATGAATCATTTTCAAGTAGACGGATAAAGCTAAAGTCGGTAGCCAGATAAGCAAGTTTTAAAGATGATAACATTTTTCAGGAAGTAAATAGATGATAGCTTTCAAGGGATTTCGATCGCAAATTTCTCTACTTTGCAGTACCCAAAGTGAGGTGAGATATATGCGATGCAATTAACACTGCAGAAAATAGTCGCTGCTTTATTCTGTGATTGAAAGACATAACGCTTTAAAACTGATCCACTGTGGATGCTCAATGAGGCGCTTACGATGAAATGTAACTCGGTTGCGAAGAGAGACATTTTACTTGGTCACGTAGGCCTTCTCCTTCCAGTTCACTAATTTCTTTCGTTTTTTTTTTCACCGCTAGCGGCTCAGCAAGTCAAGTGTGGAGAACCTTTACAACACTCAAGGCCTTCGAAAAAATTTTAGAGCGCGTTTTTAGTATGTCAATTCAATTCTGGAGAAGCTGGATTTCAAGGATTGTTAAAGAGTGCTTCAGCCGCTTTGGTTGATTAGTGGAGATCAGTGACCATAGTTTTCATCGCTCGCCTGTATCCTTCTCGACATTCATTCCCAAGACATCGACACTCTTTCTGTACCTTGGCAAATTCTTTAAGGACATAGTGTGAAATGAACCACTCCTAGCAAAAAAAGCGTCTTCTGAAAATAATGAACATACCCACTTTATCATAAGAACTTACTCAGAATTCCGCCTTTCCTGTTACTCTCCTCAACTGCATCAAATAAACCGAGCATCAACCGTGTTTCCTTATATCTTTGCACCCCTTACAACCCAGCTGCGCAAATATTCTTTCAACGAACCCCTTTTTGATTGGTGATTTGTGCTCGCATAGCGTCGAGGAAGGTTGAAGCGGTAAGCGGTCGAGTTTCGAGTTCTGCCTTATTGAAAGCATCGCTTTCAATAAGCGTCGTAGCTTCGACCGGAGGGGTACGTTTCTTAGGTTCATTAGACGATACGGGTGAGGCACATCGTTTCTTCTCCAATCTCTTCTGTAGCGCTGTGCTGATGCGATCTATAGTCGAGCGATCTTGTCTTGATGGTAGCATCAGCATGCTGCAATTTAACTAAAAATTTTACAAACTACAACTTTTTTTGAATGCGTTAACGAAACGGCGTCATTTCTAACACGATTACAAGACTTCATTTTCTGGCGAAATGCAATATGCCGTAATTGAAACGCTCTGATGCGCTGCGGCTTGTTAGCAGAAACTTTTGCGTCGTTCAGCGATTTGAGAAAAATGCATCGGGCAACTTTCCAGTAAAACTGAATTCGCAAAAAAAGGCACATCGTAAGTCAGATTCTGATCTCTGACGTGACACCACGAAGACTTTGACGAGTGACTCATAGCTGGAAAAGATGCAAAAAGCACAACAGTAACATGAAGCAACAGAAAATGCAAAAAAAAAACTCCGAATTTCTCCAACTGTCCAGAAAATTCCAGCAAATTATGGCAGCACAGTGATTAGGCTCTCAACTCAATGAACGAATACATACACCCTTTCGATTTACACCCTCAATTAACAAAGAGGTCCTTTCCATTTTGTTGAGTGATGAATCGCGAATTGCTTTTTGAAGAATGCAGTATTTTACAACTGATTACCGAGTGAGATTCAGTTTTGCTTTCCACTTTTCGGATTGCAAATATTCCCTCACGAAATCATCCCACTCACTAATCTGAAATCAATGAACTGTAGTGCGGCACGTTTACCCACTATAACAAGGTGGTCGAACTTGCTCATAGCGTACATGATGAAAAGATTCGACGTTAATGGCCTATTGCCAATGTTCATTTCAGCGTTCCAGCTACTTGAACATCGAACCGCCGCATGAGAAGGAATAGGGAAGAGGAATGAGCGGACAATGAGTTCGTTTCCTCAATAAGCATCCTGATGGTTTCTAAGTAGTTTCGCAATGATATAATTAGAGAACCCTATTCCTGAAAAGTCAGTCAAATAGAAAACGATTAGAGGAGTAGCGGTGGAGAATGAAGAAAGCAGTTAAGGTCAAGGACTCCAGCTAGAGAATTAAAACCCACCTGAACAATGGCTGTCATATGGTGGCATTATTGAAATATGTTTGAAAGTGGGAAGCAAGCGATGAACGTGACCGTCGAATGATGTTGTGTGGTTATCGCGACAAGGAATATTGATTTCCACTATAGGTTCGGACGCAGTGAAGTCACCACGTGCTGCATAACGTTGTCAGGCCCAAATTCAGGTGAAATCTGGTATCGGCATTGCGCTAAGCTCTTCAAATGCAAATGCAAGTTACAGCTATCCTAGCTTTTCCTTGGTGGCAGTTCATGAACGCACACTTTTCAGCTGTCGCTGAGAAGTAGTTACTGAATCCCTTGTACCACGATTTCTGTTTTAATTTGCCGGTGGATTGAGGCATTACTTTACGCTCTCTTAATCTGCCCATGCGCACGCTCCACGATCGATCACAAAAGAGAACGTACATTTTGTGGTGATCAGAGCATGGGCGAGGACAACGATGAGATGAAAGGAATAACCTCGGTCGGGATAATCACATGTCACGCACGGTCGCAATGCAAATTATTCTTACAGCTGCTAAAATTTCCACGACTATCAGAAGACCGCCACGACCAGAAGCGAGTGGAAGGCCGCGGATGGGGATTTGGCGGATAGAATTATATATGTCTCGCTGTGATAAGAACTGTTTACAGGTGAGTCTGTGAGCAAGGTGGAAGTGCACAAACTTATGTTTCAGTCGCTGACGGTAAGGAACTGTTCATCCTTAGCAGTTGAACATCCTGATCATGCGGACCCAGATCAAAGAATTCCAATTCTTTAACCTCACTTCGCGCATTGCAACCTCTGTGAAATAAAAGATGGTCCAACTCTGTACAATAAACACGGCCCCCACACAGGGCTTTGCTACAGTGACAGCAAGCAGGAGACCAGCAATATATGAGGGGTGCCATGTAAGCACTTTTGATGCCGATATTTTTTGATATTCAATTCGTTCACTGATCAGTTTCCATCAACTATTAGCTATTGCAAAATCTTCCGCATATAGAAGGCTCTAGCTAGCTACAGTGAGGCCAGATTCGTCTATGATTAACTCGATACGATGCATTCATTCCATAACTCCACCATCATATGCCTATACTTCTACGAATCATACAATATGCATGCAAAAATAGCATTCAACGATAACTAGTGTCGAGAGGGATTAATTATAAAAGATAAACCACGGTACTGAAAGAGGTTGAAAATATAGTCAGGAATCACTTCAGATGACACTACCTTCAAGTTAAGTTATAAGAAAATAGTGCAAGCAAGTCCACGACCTTTCCTTGCCAGTTTCAAAAAAAAAAGATTTAATGAATCGAAAATAAAACTGCTCATGACCTACTGGCACACTAATAAGCATGACACTGTCACTCAGGAAACTATAATGATGCGGAACTGAACGAAAACAGTGATCAATGCACTTCGTGACTAGACACAAATTATGAGCTCTTATCTCAATAATAGTACTACATAAGCACTGCTTTCCTGTCGCCTTTCAAGGAATAGTAACACACATTTGATCGGATGGGAAATCTAATTCTAGCGAATCATTGAGATTAATAATCATCGACGTTCACAGATATGAGTAGAACGCTTACCTATTCAAAACTTTTCTTCTGATCTCTACTAAGCAACAATTTCTCGGTGTGGATTTTAGGAATTGGAACATACTTCACAGCCACATCAATTGCAGCATAAGTGACGCATGAAAAACTTGGACGAGTAAGGCGTGAAGGCAGTAAATTAACCAGCAGCCATCCTTAAGCTAGAAAATAACTATTGTTATTATATAACAGCATTGCTTCATAGGTATACCTCAAAGACGGGTGACGCTGTAGCATCTTCACTCGTCTTTGAGTAAACAATTCTCTGAGGCAACGAACAATTTAGTCCGTCCGAATTGTGCCAACACAAAATACTGAAAAAGACACGGAAAAAAGCTTTCAGCTTATAGGAATAGCTCTCACTTATGAATATCTTGCGCCCTTGAAAAATTACTCTACGGATCCCACGTGATCACTTTTAGTCTACGAGTTGGAAGGCATAAATACGTTATTGTTCCCCTTCAACCTCTAGTTATGAGTGTATAAAATTTCTCATTGGAGACTCATATGACGAAATCTTGGCTAGAGGTACCCATTATAAGAGCTATTACAATGCTTTGCGCTCAATTCGTCATCCGGAAATAGAGCCGTTCATTTGTTATTATGCATTAATACCTGTGAAAAATGTAAATGATGTCACCGCCAACGGCGACAGACAATTATGAACTACTTTTTTTCTACCTAATTATCCCATATTCTAGCTAACTTCACCTCTGCTCGTGAATGTTAGATTGATTTTACAGAAGCCCGTCTTGAGAATGAATCTCTCTTCAAACTAAACGAATAAAACCGGGAAAATAATAACATTACTCCGAGATCGTTTGAGGAAGTGGCGAAATGCTTCTAAATGTCGACTGTGTAAACGAAATTTCCACCGAAAATAATAACTGTTTTTTACGCTACGAAAATCTATTCAGTGATGTGAGGCAATGTCATGCTTGCTATAAAACAACGTGATATAAAGCAAACTAAATAGGCAATTACTGCTACAACTCATCGCTACTCTATACAACTCACGCATCAACTATCAGGAGTGTGATTCCAGAAAGCGTCAAAAAATATTCTGAATTGGGAGAAAATCGCATCATTTTAATGAAAGAAGACGATTTATTTGTTCATAGATAAGATTCACGAAAATGAGAGATTGGAATTTACGACAGCAGCTGTCATATAAGCAACTGATTAACACAACATCTCAACGCTGTGAAGCATAATTTTTTGAATCATATCACAACACTCTTTCAAGTTTAATATCGATAAAAATGTGTCGTTTGATGACTCAAGTAGAAATAAATTAAACGGAATGAATGACATGAAAACTTTAACGAAGCATGAGAACGAGAACGGAACAAAATAAACGTTAACGTTAACGTTGAAGAGACATGAAAAATGAGTCAAACAAAAGTAATGGCTAGATGATGGATTTAAAAGAACCAATGTAGACGCATTCAAGCCAAGTAATGCGAATGTTATCACCATGAAGAACTACGCATGGCTTAAATTTCAAACTAGTTTTGGACATCCCTTTAACTGGGAAATAAAATTTCTTCTCCAAACCCCTCCCCTCTCTTGCTAGGTCGCTCAATCTCGCAACAAAAAACTGAATGGCACGCTCCTGAAGTCGGTAGATAAGATGCACAATAAGTGAACTTGAGGAATCGCCAAAAAAACAAGCAAACTTTAGCAATCTGGCAGCGAATGTGCATCTACAGCGATCAGCATATAAAGTACTAACAGCTTAGGTTAAGTTGAATTAGTACATGCAAATCGAGCGCACAGCGGAACTACAATTTCGCGCAGTTATTTACGTATGGAACTTAAAGCATCAGATAAGTAGGCAGAGATTTTCCGATATCAGGATCCATTAGGATTCGTTCCAGTAAGAATATCTTCACGGTAATTGCCTTCACACATCACAATTGAATCGAAGATACTCGTTGGATACGATGAAAAAAGGAGAAGCGTGCTTAAGCAGCTGATGCATGATGCACACATTTCATCAACCAGTCTCATAAATTCTCGGCCGGAAATAAAGATTGCACAACAATGCTTTAATACTTTAAACGATCGAATAACCTCCGCAAAAAACGTCCTTCGAAAACTCGTTTATCTTTGAAGCAACCGGTACGAAATTAAAATCACCAATGTAAATTATATTCAATTTTTTGCACACGAGATATTTATAGCCTTCTTCGAAGTTGATGGATCAATAAAAAATGGGG
>JAARMF010003375.1:0-15442 GCA_022844705.1 Toxascaris leonina
ATATAAGGGAGGGGAAAGGAGAGACTACCAATGTAGCAAACTAATCGGTTAAGTAGGAACATGAAGGTCGGAATTTATATGAGAGGAGGTCATCTGCTATATTCCGGGCGTTAGGGTTAGTTTTTTTTTGCCATGGGGGAGTTAAGCGATGAACAGAACATAATCTAGCTAAATGAATGCGGCTTGGTTCTAAAAACATCGTCCTTGGTTGTAGAGATGTTCCCTATGTTTTATGATTCTGCTAGAAATTGGGTTGGGTTCGTGGAGTTTAAAAATATATTTGGGAAGGGGGAGGGAGGGGGGAAGTTTTCGAAGTCTGGAATCGGCGGTGGAATCGTTTCCGATATAATTTTGGGAAGCATTTAAATTTATTTGTCATGATCGTTTAATTAATGTTTCAATGGGATTATTACTGTGGGAACGTTTCGGTACTCTATGTTATGCTTAAATGAATGTGCACCTGTACTGATGTGATGTCTAATTACCTGTCAACGTGTTCTATCCCTTCCGAGGTAGTGTAGAAGTCAGCTTGGCGATTTTTTATTTTTGGAGAAGGATGGGAGAGAGGGGGGCGAGTATAGAGGTTTGTGAGAGAAAAAAGCATTTCAAGACTGAACGTTGAGGTTGGGTGATTGTTTGTTGGGTTAACGATTCCTGCTGCAGTCCTTATTATATTCTTATAAAATAGGGGATGTGTGCTGATAATGGGTAATTTGAAGCACGTCGACAGATATAACCGAAGAGGAGTGAAGTAAATGGAAAAAGGCAGATTGTTATCATTATTATTATTGTTGTTATCATTGCTATTATTATTATTATTATTATTATTATTATTATTATTATTATTATTATTATTATTATTATTATTATTACTGTTATTGTTATTATTATCGATTGATTGATTGAATGGAATAGATGTCGTCGGTAATAGGCAATGAGTGATCTTATATTTCTGTGCGCAAATTCGTTATTGTTATTTCTGTTTTAATCTCATTTTCTGATTGAATAATATTATTTACTGTGGAATGCGACTATTGATCGCTAGAAAAGAACAGCCAATGTGATCCAAATCATTCACCGCAAATTCCTGCTGATCGGATCGACCATATCACTACCCGTGATGGGAATATTAGCCCGATAGATTAAAATCTGAAGCTTCACATCCATTTTCTGTTTCCCGAATCATCTGGACTATTCATATTCGGAACATCTCATAACCAATTTTTGTGAATCGATCTTTTTGGTGCACTTTAACTTGGTAGTTTCGTTGTAAAGTACGTTGACTCTTCCTCCAGCTCTCTTATTGACGTTTTCCATTTGGAGTCGTTGTGACATCGAGTTGAATACCATCAATCCCGACGAGGCTTCTCATATGTTGTAGATGAGGAATGTGTGGTCAGTTGAGTGGGGGATAAATCAGCTTTCACATATTACTAAATAACATTCGTGCTTTGAAGTTCATTCTATTCGAACCTTAGCAATTGATGTATAGGGTGGTTTGATTCTACTTATAAAAGAGTAAGGTGGTCATCAGCTCATCGATAGAATCTTCGCTCGCTAAGTGAAGAGGTCGCGGTTCGACTACCGGTTGATTTCCGAACGGATCGCCGGAACGTTGATCGCCAGGCGTTCCAAAAGCTGGTCACAGTAGCCGGATATGAGCATGGTTGTTAGCTGTAACGATAAGGGAATCGACGAAATTATAGCTGCATTTGTATCTGAATATAAACGAACGAAGTTGTGTCAAGCATTTTAACCTATCGGTTTTCCTGATTGTGACCGTTGATGACAACTTTCATCTGGTGGCAGCCTTGAAGTATGTGTTTTTATGTTGCGTTTTACCTCGTTTAAAGTGGTTTTTTTAACACCGAAAGTTGTATAATGTCACTGTAACTAGCAAAAAACTTCGTATAGTTTTCCTTACTACTGACCGGTAAATGTTTTCTCATCTACTGTCGTTTAATTTGTTGTGGGAGGGAAGGGATGGGGTTCTTGAATTGATTTATCGTTGAGGGTATGTGATTAAGGCATTGGTCTTTGAGGTAGTTGCAGGATGCTGAATGGAATGCAAGCGAAGATTGGCCACATCAGCGGGGAAAATCGCGAAATAAGGAAACTTAAGGTTTCGCATGGCATGGTTGGTTGGTTGTGAATTAAATGTTTCGGAGCGTTCGACTTGAAGCAGTGCTCATCAGCTTTTACTATCAGCACTTTCAGTTCTTTCACATGCAGAGCGTTCGCGGAGAATGGCTGACGACTGCTTGTTTCCTTTATGCTCTTTCTTTTCTCCAGTTTTTTCGAATGTTAGCGCGCACTATTCGTTCATTTGGGAAACATCCCTCGTTTTCAAAGTTTAGGTTACCATAGGCAAGTTGTTTAGCGCCGGAAGCAATTTATAACCCTCATCGTGTGCCCTTTCCTGAGTCACGAACGATGAAAATCTCGATTTACTGTCTTCTTGAAATCGGCATTCCTCTGATCGGATGAGCTGCCCATTGCCACGAGTAGCTTATTTCCGTCGATAGTTGCCTAGCTTTACATTTGAGACTATTCGAATTGTAGGTATGATGGTTTCGGGACTACAAGACTGGTCAGTATGAAAGCAGTTATGGCCGAAGTGATATAATCTGTTTATTATGCGGCGATTTTAATGTTATCGTTTGATGTCCGTTGGCCCTCATTTCTGCATAAGTGAAACTAGTGCAACAATTTGTGAAATTTCCTTCGATGTCCTCTAGTTCATATTTATAAAGAATTCAGAAAAATTAGCTGTTGAGGTAAAAGGATTGAATTTTTCCAATGTGGTCAAGCCCACAAAGTACTGGCTAGGGGAAGTCAATTTGGAGGCTGGGGATCCTGTCTGAAAAGCGCTCTAACTTATTGGTTCATCGACTTTCTGTGCAATGGAACAGCAACTAGATGTTATACAGGCTTTGGCGAAGCGGCAACCGTCGCCGAAGACGGTTCTGGCATCTGGTGCTTCGGTAAGCAACATTCCATCGGCAATTGGCTTCGATCGTCAGTCGATGTCATCCTCAAAACCACCTCATGGTGCGCAATTATTTCCGCTCGTCTTTTACTGATCACTTCATATAGATATAATGCTTGATCTAAGGGCAAGACCAACTGGGAAGTCAGCTTTCCGCGTTTGCATTAGGCAGATTGCATGGTTCTGGGGTGCTATTTGATTCCGGAATCGTTAAGCCTTTGTGTTGAAGCATATTGCGAGTGTATAAGTTATTAATTATGTCAATTAGCTGCAGGACAAACAGTAGTCTTAGTAGAGTCCGTAAAACACTACGAGAGGGAGAGGCACATCAACTGAATGAACANGAACTGGACGTCGTCATTGCGGTCTCACCTCTTCACCACGTTGCCGCTGTCCTATTCGTTTTTTTTTTAATAATTTTTTCTTAAGCTCCATCGAAAATGAAGTTCATAAAATTGCATCAAAAATGAGGAGAGAGGAACGGTTGGTCATTAGTCGGGAGTTCTTCCGTTTTTACACAAATTATTGGAGCTTCTGCCTAAGATGGTACATCGGCTTCTGCATTTCCTGCTATGATTTTGCCTCATTTTCTGTTTTTCCAGGATCGGTAAGGAACGCAAAACTCGAAAGGTGATTGGGTACCTATGCGATCCACTCTTTAACACAGCCATCCTCTTGCAGGGAGCCATCCGTCATCAATGCTGCATGCGGCATCAGGTTTACCACCATCAACACGCGGGCCTTCAGCCATGCATCGGAACGGAAGCGCGCTGCCTGTTAACTTTTTTTTTTGGTTTATTTTTTATTATACTGAGTTTAGTCCATTTTTGATCGATGTCTTCGTATCGACTATTCTCTCAATCTTCGAGACGAAAAAATATCTATTTTGATCAAGTGAACAAGGGGATTTTTATGCTTTTGGTGTTCTTACTCTTCATTTATGGTCGACTAGAGGAAGTGCTTCGATACGGCTTCAACTTTGCTTAAATTTCATGGTAGAGTTCGTTTAAAGCTTTATGATGTTTACTGTCTCACGTTTTACGTGGTTGTCTTCTATGGGAATATTTTCGCTTAAAGTAGATAGTAATTTAATCAATAATATTGCATTTGTTTAACACTGAGGCATTTTAAGCGTTGATGAAAAACGAGGATTGAGTGTTGTTTGTGCGTTGAAATTAGAGGATGTTTGTTTATGACTTTTAATGTTATTGAGATAAAAAGATATTTTTATTGCAGCTAATACGCGTACGACGTGAAGGCGAAAGCGAACGCTTCAGAAGAAATCTGCCGAAGAGACGTTTGATTTGGCATGGATCCCAAACTGCAAACTTTGCTGGCATCCTATCAAAAGGTTTTCGCGTTGCTCCACCTGAGGCAACAGTGGTATGCCTTTCGGTTATGTTTTTTTATCGTTCAAATAATTTGGCGTAAATGAATGCTCTTTTAGTTTTTTTTGATTGAGGTTGTCTGCTTTCAGTCGAAAACCTTTGAATTTGAATTGTTCTTTATTGTAGCTTATTACACATTATTCTACGTTATTCCCAATCACGATTGATCGCCGTCTTCAGTTGTCAGTAATCACTCCCCTTCGCGTCAGCATTACCTGTCATTTGAATAGCCCTGATAATCGCTAAACTTTGATAAAAATGGTTCTCAAGCAGTGATGTTCCTTATTCTATACATTCAGTTCTAGTCCAAAAGGCCAGGACAAAGTAGTTTACGAAAAACAGATGGTTAGATGGATTTGCTATTATATAAGCACAGGAGTTTGCGGTAGAAATTGAACAGAACTTCCTGCGGAACACTTTGATGTAATGATTTGTGGGTAAGTGGTACTGAAATGGAATAGGGAAGTGGAACAAGACATCGCTGTCTTTAAGAGGAACACTCTTTGAGGTTTCTCGGCCTCATTGTTCAAATCCCACCGACGTTTCCTAGTGCTATGAGTTGTTTGCCAAATGAGGAGGTGGAGTGATGAGACCGACTGGGGTACTATGAGATATTGGCGCTTGAGGTACTCATCTTCGTAGATTGCTTGCATGTCCGGCAAGGGTGTCTATTTCGCGGATGTGGTACTCAGTGGAATGCAAGAGGAAGCGCATGCCAAAAGTATCACCAAGTTGCGGAAAGACAAACACAGTTTCAAGGTGCGGCTTTTTTGCTGCTTTTGTTTCAATAAACCCAGGAGGGGGGAGGGGGGGGGGGGGGGGCAGGAGAGGAGCAAGAGAGGACATTCTTTCGATTCCTTGCGAGATAATTGAGTCATAGCTTTGACATCTGCGACTCAGCTCGGAGAAGTATGAAAAGTGGCGCCATGAGGTGCCTGCTGAAAATTTCCTGTTCGGTAACGAAACTGTCATAAGGTAAGGAGAGGACGGAAGTATATCCACTCGTTAGTTGTGTAATCGAATGCCGAACATCGAATTTCTTTGAGTGATTTAGGGTCTCATAAACGGGAAGTGTGAAGCTTCAAGTGTTCAAGTTACCCTGTGAGGTTGCTCTGCTCATCTGTTCTTATAGGTGTTGTGGCAAGACGATTCCAGATTCGGCACAGGCCTACATTACGATGAGGGAGTCACCATTCCTATGAGAAAACCGACTGATTCGAAGGGAAGCGACCTGTCCCTTCTTAACAATGGTATGTTTCTTTATGCGTTTTGGGGGTGTGGGGGGTTCATCTGTGCTAACACGTTGTGTCGGATATTTCGAGAGCTGTTGTGTCAGAAATTCTGTCAACTAATTGAGTGTGGCTAACTGAAGAGAATTTTTTGAGAAATGAGTTGGATGTTTAAAGAAAAATTAGTTGAAAAGAGGGATTATTATTCTTATTTTCAATGAGAACGAATTTATAGTTGCGATAGATACTCTCCCCTTCCCCCTACCTCCTACCACCGCCTTCTAACTAACAGCTAAATGCCTGCCTATATAAACGCTTCGGTGTGTACATAGTTATTAAGCTGCAGATGTTAATTAATCTAAGTCACCCAAGAACGCTGCCAACCTACCAGAAACTCCAACTATTTTGTCAAACACATATTTTGACAAAGAGCTAATGCAACCGAACCCAATAACGTCATCCAATGAAAAACGTTCTTTGAAAAGCATTCTATGAATCATCACTACAAACCCAAGATATCGAATCAATCTGCACTTATCGCTGACACGGTTGGAAGACATATGCCTACGACGATATCTGCAACAGAATGCCTGGCTCGCTCGTTGCTGTGCATCCTGGCTCATTATTGGACATGATGTCGAGTACGATGAATAGTGATGCGCTTATGCACCAATGCGCTGTTTGCCTCAGAACCAACAAGAAAAGCGTTTGCTGTGCACACAGCGTCTAATGGATGCTATGTAAAGAATCGCCCTTTCGAAAATCCACCCGCATTGAACTCCACATGCTGAAAGCTATTTTCAGCACTATCACATAAACGTCAGTTAAACCAACGTTCCACGTTAGGACAATCTACGGCATTAAAAATAAATATGGTACCCTCATCGTAGGGCATCAGTGACACCTCCTCCACGTTCTCTCCTTTCGGTAATGACGCATTCGGTTGGCGACCTCCCAGAAGTGTTTCCAGAAGCTAAAAATATTTCCACATACTTTATGC
Organism: Toxascaris leonina; assembly: GCA_022844705.1. Lineage (NCBI taxonomy): Eukaryota > Metazoa > Nematoda > Chromadorea > Rhabditida > Ascarididae > Toxascaris > Toxascaris leonina. The sequence goes on from JAARMF010003375.1 coordinate 6,607, forward strand.
ACCAGTACTGAGCATTAGATTGATGCAAGACGAAACAACGATTACACACCATTAGTGATGTATTCCAGCAAATCTCTACGATATGGTGCGACCTAGGCTAAGGAATAAATTTACAATATCGACACAAGCACAGATGGTGGACGCCCATATTAATGCGAAGGAGGTCACACTCCTATTCCCCCATTGCTCGTCATACTCGACATCAACGCCAGCCGCCACTTTCTTTTCCACCCTTGGTCGTACCATACTGTAAACATCAACCTTCACGACCTGCATCCTTCTCACATAGATTAGCGATCAGGCCAAAAGATATGACACGATACGCGCTTTTGCATCCCGCCCACCTCAGCAACCAAGTTTCATAAAGTTTTGCTTAGCAATAAGTAGGCAGAGTTATGCCTCCGCATCTATCTGACTGCCCTCACAAACAATCTACAGAATTTTGTGATCGAATCGGTATAAAACAGAGAAAGACTACTGTCCATAAGGCTCCCACTTACTGCGAGCTTCAGTCATCGACGGTTCAATTGCCACGGCAGCATTAAGAGCGGTGCAGCATTTCAGAATGTTAGTTAAACCAGGTGTCTCGCAGAGTTATTGAGCTCTTGAGCAGATTGTTCACTCATCACTGAACATTATTGCAGGGATAATGATTTTGATGAAAAGAGCCAAGAAAAAAAGGAAACTTCATCCTTTGCTGAACGACAACGATTTTGTCAGGAACACCGAGCAGTTGACATCTATTTCAAACAGAGCATATCCGACGATATTATGGTCGATGTTGAGCGAAATGCTGAATTCAGCGATTTATGCGGTATTTAACTGTAATGTTCGGTTTTATGAATATTTTCGTAGAGCAGAAAAGCTGAAACCCCTCGTGATAATGTTGCCGCAGGCCATGCGTTTGTGGTAAAGGGGCGTCCGGTGATCTGATGAGTGTGGTTGCAACAACGCTTATCGTGCCAAAATTTTTGGTGCTCTTTTCCAGTTGTTGGCCTGTGGATCTGAATGTACGCTATTTTGCACGTCTAAGTAGTTCTTTCAGGGAGCAACTGAAGGGGAAGTACGCAGATTTGTCACTGTAGAAAAGGAAAAAACGTTTTGAATTAAATGATGACGGTGCCATCACAAAAAGCGAACATGTGGACTCCGAATGGACAAATGTAAAAAGGATTAAGAGATCGGACCCCGAATCGGCAGGAGTTAGAGAAAATAAAGAAGTTAACTCCGGGTCAGCAAGAATCAAAAAAAGTAGGAAGGCGAATTCCGACTCGGCAAGAATCAAAATAAGCAAAGGAACGGGCTCCGAAATGGCAGGAGTAGAGGGGAGTAAAAGATTGGAAACGGAGTCAGCAGAAGTCTATCTCTACGGCAATATTATCTCCAATATCGCCTGCGGGCCTGTTGGTGGACCCGGTCTTGTCTCGGACATTAATACTGGCAACGAGTGTGCCGTCTTTGAAACTGTTCGTTGTTTGCAATTATATTTCTGACCTGACGCTTTATTTGAGCTTTTCAACTATCTTCTGACATATAAATTTAGTCATTACTCTTCAGTCGTGTTTTTGCTGTAAGGCAACAAGGAGAAATAAGTGAATAGCAGTTTAGAGGCTGTGAAAAATATCGGAATATCGGAAATTAGGCAATTCATTCCAGTGCTACTTTGCATGACAAAAAAGCAGCTTCAAAGTATGGAACTAAAAGCCTGAACAAAAGGCATTTTATCTTTACCGGTGACATCGAAACTTCCCTGCGAGGAGGACGAAATAGATCAATTTTAAGACGACTCAGTGCTCCATTTCGAATGATTTTTACGATGCCGATGAAGGGATTCGTTTATTTCATTAGTAATTAAAATCAGTTCCCTGAAATAATTCCATACTACAATTTATCTATAAGATATTTCAATAGCTTGACATTTGTAGGGAACTCGTAATACGGCTACGACGTTAGCCGGTAAGGATTTGGCTAATCCAACCGCTTTCATGTGTGCTGGCATCGAAATGTTTCACTATTTGCATCTGCATCAACATGCGATGCTAATTTCTAATGCTGTTTATAAGGTATCTTTTTGAGCAGTGGAACGTTTCTTTCGATTTTTTATTGATCTATTAAATAATCCGACTTCAATTTTTGTGAACAGTTTGATGAAACATGTTTATTAGTACTTTATTATTTCCAACAACTCTTTTTTATTTATGGGAATCGATAATTCTTTGAGTTAACTTTGCTTGAAAGACATTACTGTTTGTGAGGATGAAAGAAAAGCTTCTGCGTTAAGGTCTCTCATTGTTGGAGTTTTTATTTTTACATCAAACTATATTATGTTTCTTACATGGAGGTGACATTTGAAGCGATACATGCTTAACCTTTCTTCATAGTTTACAAGAATTGTTCCCAATACGATAAATGAAATCCGATCTGAATATAACAGCTGACGATATATTAAAATAACGCCGTCTATTTGATATTTCCTACATTGCCTTCTCTTTCAACAATTTTTCTATTACCGGGCAATTTACGAACTCGAATTTCGAAATGAGTACAGATAATTTGAAACGAGTTGTATGTTTATGGTCAAGAATAAATGATTGACAATTGCGTTGAGTGAATTCATGAACGAATGCATCAAGTGCGAAACCATAGAATTGCACTTCCTTTTGCAATAAGTAAGCGTTAATAATTAATTAAGGTTATTATGGCGAAATATATATTTATTATGGCGTCTATTAATTCCATGTGCTAAATTCGTATATAATTTTGTAGTGTCGCATTTTTATCTCTCAACGTCGCATAGACATCAGCTTTTTCAGACATTATGGCTTCTCTCATAGGTTATAGAACGCAGAAGTTCATGTTTTCGTAAGAAGAGATAAGTAATGCACATGCAGAATCACCCCAATGAGGGGAAAGAGAAGAAAGATTTAAGAAAGCATGAGTGACGTTACTACATATTAACAGAACTAAATCAATAAATAGATGTGTTCACTAGAACAGACAAATAAAATGAGTTATCTTCCTTCCGCTAAAGAGATAAGCATATGAAAAAAATTCACCATTGTTCAATAATTCGGCTACTTATCATCGAATAAATAGTCTTGTTCACCACTGCAATAAATAAATAAATCCTATTGTTATGCATTTCAATTTCAGAGTCTAACCAAACAGGGTATGCACATGACGGATGTTGGTAGAGAGAAAAGGAGTTCAGAAGTGGTAGAATCAGTCGCCAATAATCTAGGGGACAGCATGAAACATTTCGGATGACGGAGACGGTTGTTACTCGATAGTGTTGATCCTATAATTGTGCCACCTTGAGATTTTTCAAAGGATCTTTCAACACTAGGGAACTTTTAGGAGGATTTCTTTACGGCGGTGAAATTATTGTCTAGAAATCTACCCATCGTATGACCGCAGATGAGCTCTCATTTTAGGTTGAGAAACCTACAGTTTGAAGGGGAATGGGAGGGTAAGAGAGGAGGGAAGGAGCTTTTTTCTGCTCGCTCTAAAAGTGCTAGCTTTGCTTTTTTGTTATATTCTAGTTTTTGGGGATTTTCGTGTCATCTGCCGAATGTTTTTTCTAGTGTAGTGTCCAAATTTTGAGTCCCACAGTTGTTTCTTTATTCAAGCTTCATGAACTGGGGTCGTGAACAATTGTGGATACGGAAGAAATTTATACGTAGAAAGGTTACGCACCTCCACAAATGTTTCGAACCTTGATAAATAATTTCCGCATAGGAAACAACAACCTAGCTTATAACCTTTGGTATCCATCTTCGGATAGCTAAAACCCTTGCAAATGGATCGCTGAATTTTGTTTTCTTAGAGGTTTGTTTTCTTCGTTGTGAATAAAAATTAGCATGTGATGTATATCCGTTCAAGACAACGGATATTCAAGACATTGGATAGTACCTGTTTTTGAATGCAATTTGGGCAATTGAAAGGAACTGCCGATGAATCGAACCTATCCCAAAACACTTTCGCTCGTAAACACACCGTACGACACTTGATACTCGACATCGCCTTGACAGCCTTGGCCAATTCTGCACGTTTTTTGACCGGTTTCCTCCCAATTCCGTTGTAGTACAAATCCCGTGAACGCTTCCTTGTCTAAAAATCAAAAAATTACTGCATTCGAACAGAGTGTCACAGCTGTCGTGACCTCAACGGTCTTAAAAAGAGACAACCCACTTCTCAACATCATATTCATTTAAACAACGACGGAAGCGGGTACCAACTTCCCGACGGGATTCAGGTCATCTTTCATTAAGCCAGCGCGACCATGAAATAATCCCATCGGACTCTTAAAACAAACTTCCCGCAACGAGTCTATTTTCACGTCTTCAATCCTTCTATCAACGTATCTAAATGCAAAAAGTGCGGGGAGAGTCCGAATGCTCTAATTTCTCCATGGCTCTGAAGGAAATGGAAGATTTTGAAGCTCAGATGGACCTCCTTCGCTTACTTTTCAGGTTTTGACTCCAGAGAAGCAGAACACTTTGTGCATTTTCGAAAACTTGCATTAATTTCATCTCTATTAACTAAGTTTGTTTGGGTGTCGAGAAAATTCGGTTTCCTTTTCTAGTGAAACATCAATGGGCGATATAAATCGATAGCCCTTCTCACACCACGAAAATTTGGACATTCGTATAAAGTCAGTTGCAGTGACATAAAAAACAAGAATTATGTGCTCCTTAATAAATACTCAGAACGGCGGAACAAAGATGATATCGACGATGAAGATCGAATGAAACAGGTGGACCCTCTTTCTAAATTCACTTCATAAACTGACCTTCGTATTGCGTGGCAAATTAGCCTCTAATCCTGCAACGACCGTTGAGACGATTTCTTCAAGTACGATAGCAATTACATTGCGCTTCACGATCGGATCTCGATCTATGGTCGGTGCGTCACCACGCTGATGGCTCATTATAAGACCCAGTAGCTCGACCGTTTTACCAAGACCCATCTCGTCAGCCAGTATCCCTCCTAGAAGTATTGCTATTCAATCAAATATGCAAGTGTGCCAGATGATGCTTTTGTGTATTCGTTTCTGCCATGCCTTCGGGCATGACCGATGCTTCGATCTCAGATTTAATGGTATCAGGATAGCAATTAACCATCCCCCTTCCTTCATAAGAGTGGTGATGGTGGTGGGAGGAATGGGATGGGAGAAGAATGAAATAGAAAAGCAAGCAAAAGATAAAGTCCAACAAGGGTGGCAGCCGAGGGCGAGTGCCATTTTCACATTGTCACATGAGTGAAGAAAACGAAATTACTGAAATGAATGCACAATGATGCGACGAACCACAACCACTTTTAGCACATTATGTCAACAGTAAACTGATTCAGCTAATATCGCAGAACATGAATGAGATGTAAAGAGAGCAATTACCACATATTGACCCTGATTTGATGTCTTTTCGCTTTTCTTAACATTTGCTACTTGCCATGGCTCTCAGTTATTATACGAACAAATATACTGCTGCGAGGGCTTAAAAAAGTTTATCGCTGCTCATAGATTCTCTCGTTATCCCTCGAACGATGAAAACGACAAAGAACTGCCCGACAAACGTGAGAACATATGCTGCAAAAAAAGGCGAGGAGAAGCAATTAAAAAAACAAGAGTGAAAGGACCTTTTTGCGTTCGGCTCATCGCAGCAACCAACCTTAGAAGTGTTCGAAGAAAAAGTAAGAATGTGCAGAATAATGCTTTCACATTTTCAAATCTCCGACTGCCCTTTATAAATTACCCCAAAGGAATATATTCTTCTAAGTACCGTCGGGTACAATATGAGAATTTGACTGATATAAAATTCAAGCCACTTTTCTTTTTTAATTACCCGAAACTCTTTCTGGAAGTGGATGAACGTGATATCAGGCGTGCAATTGAGTTACACGTCAACCTTCCGCATCAGTTTTATCTAACAGAAGTTTCGCCCTTAATTTCATCCATTTGCCAATTGAAACTACCGGAAAGCTAGACAGAAGAGCGAAGGCACACGTACAGGATATCTGCACACAAACGGAGGATTTCTATATTACGTTTTACATGTGCAAAGGAAATGAAGAATGTAAATTTCCCAAAGCACCAACATTTGGTGCAAAATATTCTTTAGAGGGGGAGAAGTTTCCATCCAGAAATCGAATAATGAACAATCGTTGAGAGCCGATGAGGACACTGTTGATGTGTACTTGTTCGGAAAATAGTTGAACATTTTGCCATGAGGACTTTGCAGGAAACAACCAAGACAAACTGCGCATCAAAAGATATCCCTCAATGTAGCTACAGTTACTCCTTCCTTCCCTCAATATCAGGCATAGTGCAGAGCTTAACCCACGATAATTTGCAGATTGGTTTCACTTGTCAACCTGGCGTTGATGCTCACTACTGTCCTTGTCCTACGCGCACAGGTGCTTCGTCAGGATCAGTTGAATCACACAAACCGGTCGAAAGCCTCTGTCAAGGTGGAGAAGCTCAAATTGGCTATCAAGATTGAGTAGTTCAAACTGCTTATCAAGGTGGAGGAACTCAAGCCGAGTATCAAGCTAGAGAAGCGCAAATTGGCCATCAAGATGTAGGACCTCGAACTGGCTACCAGGCTGGACGAGCCCAGACTGGCTATGAAGCTAAAATAGCTCGAACTGGCTATAAAGGTGGAGGAATTCAAACTGGCTGTCAAGCTGGAGGAGCTCAAATTGGCTGTGAAGGAAGAAATGTAGGAGTCGGTGCTTACTCAGGACGAATTGCATCATCCATAAATCAAGCAGTTATAGCTAGAGGCGGATATAGACAGAAGCTGAGTCGTGGACGACATATCATCAAAACTTAGCTTACTGCGGCTGGTAAGAATCACTGACCCGAATCGAAAGTGTTGAGTACTTCTGCAAATCTCAGCGCTCTTTGCTGGTCTAACGCTTTGAGGGCTAATATTTTGCTCTTGTTTCGATGCCATCGCTTACGCAACAGCTTCATCATAACACTGCACATAGGTTACGAAGCGACCCTTCTTTTGCCATTGCTGTTCTAATGTTACTTTCATATACTCTAAGCTTATAACTTGCAATGCACATTTCATTTACGGTCAGCAGATCTGTGGTCGTCCACCAGTGGTGAAGCTTCAATGCCATGTCCATCACGCTTGTAAACAGTTTATATGGAACAAGCGATGAATAAGTTCATGTGAGGATCACTGGAATCAAAACTTTGATGAGCACCTCGTGATAAACACGATAGCAATGAAGGGTGATAAGCACGGTAGTGGTGTCACAAATATACAAATCGTTCAAGCACTCGAGCGCGCATAGCACACAGTAATTATAAAGCTAGCAACAAGTGGAAAGGTGTGCCGGCGGATGTACTTTTTTGCTGTTCGCTTATATGGCCAAGCAGTTTTACAAGTACCAGCAAAGACATCAAATGTGCCAAATTATGTTCACATTTTTGCAAGGTTCGTGTAGGCATCGGGATATAATAAACGTAATCAAGGAACAAAACAAAAAATGGGACAAGCTCAAGTCCGGCAATTCAGCATCGATATTTTATGAGGGTACTCGCCTAGAAACATTCGAACAAAGTGTCAGGGTTTGAAGGCATTACATAGAAAGCGCTGGAGCTGGGAAAAATCAGCTTATGCGAGAACTATGCCCTCTTCTAAGCAGAATCATTGCAAAGGGTCGAAATATTTTTCGCAAAATCTATCCATCACAGACACACTTAATCGAAAACAAAGAAGGGATGATTGTGACAACGGTGATAAATCGTTACGATACCATCAGGATATACCCGTTCCTGCGTCCAATGATAAGAACGCTCCGAATGGAAAACACCTCTGGCTTATTGGAAGCTGTCTAACGAGACAAAAATGAAAACTTCTGTGAACCACAGTCCCCCGAGTAAACGCATCACTGTCGAGGCTCAGTAAGGTAAAGTCACCTATGTTGTTCTGCTGAGCGAACAAATGCCGTTGGTCATATACAGAGACGATATTTAGTTTATTTAAAATTCAAGGAGTGGAACCCCTTCCCTGCACCGTGATGCACTTAGCATTTGAAACAAACGGATTTTCACTTGATGTATTGAGGGATGCGAGAAGGAAGAGGGGTGAATGAGGGAGAGAACGTTTGTTGATTTCTGTACAATTCAGCATCAAATTTTTAATCAACATCGGCATATACAATGAGTGCGTCGCATATTCGTTGAACTGTTTCCACACAGATTTTTCATTATTTGTACTGAACATGAATGTGTATACGACACAGTTCCAATCTTCTAGCTTCGCAGTTTATATTGCTCACCGTAAACCCATTTTTTCTCTGCATAAATTCCAAATCAGTCTATATTCAATATGTCATTTGATTGAACGTTTCATAACGATTTTGTTGTCGAGAGCGTTAGCCAATCATTGTGTGGTGTCTATATGAATAATTTCTGAACGCACATCCGCTCCACATTTCTTTTTCACAGCTGATTCAACATNAGTTTCACAGCTGATTTAGCATATGAGAGGTGTCTTATTTAAAGGTAACCTCTTAATATCGTCATATTCAAACGCTTCTCTCAATCAACGCGATCCTCATTCTTTCTTCTTCACCATCCTCAGCGATTCTTTTCCACCTGATCATTAAATACTAATAAACATTTCTTTTCATTAGTTTCCCGCATAGAGACGAAATAAAACCAAAGTCGAAATTGGATGCGATCATTTTTCACCTGCTAGGCGCGAAAAATTTACCATAAATCAATAGTGACAAGCAGCGATAAGTGGAATCTTCTGAGGAATCACCTGGCGAAGTTGGTGATCGTCGAACGAATCTTCCCCCCGCCCCACCCCCC
>JAARMF010003376.1:0-20473 GCA_022844705.1 Toxascaris leonina
GCTTGAATTTGCATCCTCAGTGTTTGCAATGAACAACAGAAACAATGAAAACAACACCAGAAAGCGATAGGAATGAAGAGCGATGCATGAACAAACGACCGAGTCTCGTTCATAGCCGCAATCACTGCTGCTGGCATCAACGCCCTCTGACTGCACGATGATGTGTGACTGATGCGGTCTTGCGTCCAATCGTTTAACACTCCTATATGACACCGCATCGTTGCATAACTTTACTTCACCCTTCTTCAATAGTACCAATTGAGATGTGTGCAGATTGCATCACATCAATGAAATACTTATTATGGTGCATATATTTCAGTACTTCATCTAGTAATGATATTCAAATCATGTGTACGGATGGATGGGTTTTCTATTTTTAAGAAACGGAATAAACAGCTCAAAGTGAGTAAAATGTTGACATGAAATGTCATACAAGAAAACTCACATGACAGTATTCAAACAGAACTGAAATGAACGCGGATTGGAAATGCAAGAAAACTCATCTGCGTCATAGATTCTTAGGTGGTCTCAATGCCGCTCCCCTTCGCCTCCCCCCCCCCCCCTCTCCCCCCAGCCACCCCTCCTCTCTCTCCCCCCACTTTCAAACCCGACATGCGTGCTTTTAGCATATACCACAATATCAGCAAGGTTCTCAGAAAGACTAAACGCCGACAATGTTGAAAATGCTGAAGAACATCCGCTCTTGTGACATTAAGTGAAGAATTACACATGCGCTTAAACAATTAAACATGGAGAATTAATGTATCATTGTGGAGAATTAAGTAATTTAGAGTGGTGTAAACTTCAAAGGGATTCACTGCAAATACGAAGCATCCCTTTCATATTGTTTTTTCATACAATTCTGCAATTATTCGACGGGGACTCCTCCCACCCCTTCCCCTCCCCTCCCCTCCCCTCCCCTCCCCCCCCCTTCTGTTCTCCCTTGGCCCCAACGCAATGTTTGGCAAATCCTAATACCGAGTGCAGCTTATTTCTGATATCACTAATTTTCTGCGACAAAAACGAACAAAAATTTGTTTATTGTTCAAAAAATAATGCAGAAATACATCCATGAGTGAATGAATCGGAACAACAAATTAAAAAGCATCGTGCGAACTGAAAGAATTGGAAGCTTTACAAGCATAGGTAAGCTCACCTCCACTCTCGCCGCGGTAGCTAATTGGAGGAAGGTGAAATTTAAATCTTCATAATAACATGTGCTCGTAAAGTCGTACAATGGAAAAGGGCTTTTTTTGGAACCCTCCGTTGCACCTTCGGAAAGGGCCTTTGCTCACCTCCCGCCTTCGCCCACTCCTTGACCGGGGGGTATAGGAAGAAAAAGGTAAACTCACGTAGCTTCACAACATGTCACCCAGATAAACAAAAGAATGAGAAAAGAGATCAAGCGAAACGCAGCAGACGCACACAATTAAGGCAGATTCTGTGCGAAAAAGGAAAAAAGAAACGTAAAAACACTTTTGATTCAAGCGAAATTTTCACTGATGAGACTAAGGAGAAGATAAAGAGCCTGGTTAAGACGTTGGAGAGGCCTCATCAAAAATTTTAGGTTGGGGACAATGCAGCTTTAAACTTGAATGAGTCTACAGATCCTCTTACTAGTCCCTGTGCACATTCTTCATGCATTTTCTCTTGCACCTTCTCCATCTCCCTGAACAAGCTACACGACTTCCTCTTCGAAGCTCTAGATTTGCGCATACCGTTGCTTAAAACATCATCGTAAACACGGACGCATATCGCAGCAGTAAGCAAAACACATCGTTACACCACCACCGACAAAACCGCGATTTTTTGCACCTCCGCTGGGCATGGAAGTTTCGACCAACAAATAAAGCAAGGAAGCATCAACAAATCATCAAGGAACTTGTAAAAAACAACGGATTTTAGCGACTTCGATAACTCCTTGAAGCTCTAAGCTATAAGCTGACTATGCTCGTGACATCAAGCTATAAGCTATAAGCTGACTGTGTCACGGTTATGGCGTCTTTTAATATGAACCACAACAACTGCGAGATCTTAACGATGTCTTATAATACTCCAAGTGTGAGACCACCTAGAAGGCAATTCTACGTCATTTTGGTGTTAACAATGAAAACGTACGTCTCTGCACCTATCGTAAACTAGCAAATCATACGATGTGAGGTCTCTTGATTGAAGTCAATGAACAATACGACACGCTATCGAGAAAACATAGACATCAGCAGTGCTTCAAGCTCGACCTTTGTAACCCGAGCTGAGTATAAGGTACCTCAAATGAGACTGGCACTACCACCCTCAGAAAGCTTCCTAAATCCGAACAATATGTATCACGTGAAATTGCTTATCAATTACTTCTGGAACAACACCATCCTTCTCTATGCTCTCCCACCCCAGGTCTTACTATATAAATGTGAGGCAACTGAGCTACGTCCTCAGTTCTCAGTTCAACCGTACTCAACGAACTATGAATTTAATCAGTGACGTCGCTAAAGAGTAAAATGTGTCGAAAGGACACTAAGGTTTGTAGGGCAATTTGCGGAATCTAAGAAGGGGAGTACCAAAGTGGCCTAAATGAGTTTAAGAGCACTGAGGCAATGAAATTTTTTGCAACCTCGAAATCGGTTTTCATCCATTCTGCTCCGCGATTGCAAAGGAACAGTCGTTGCTTTAGCCGTCTTCCTGTTTACTTTTCACATTCCTAAGTTTAACTCCATCAATTTACGAGACGTTGCTTTTGCGCTCAGATTAGAACACATCGCTTCCTCCGGATGCTACACGGTCCTCACTCTCCATCCGTCAATATCTTCCAACGAATGGTCAGAAGGGAGATTTGGCACATAATCACAAAATCATATCGACCGATGCTATCTGTGAATGTATATCGTAACAAAATTGTTGTAACGTTTAGTAGGGGCCCCTACGAATCCCAGGAAACATCTGTTGACCAAGGTAGTCAACATCCTCAGCCTCACTAGAAGGAATGCGCACTTTAAGTTGGTTTCCTTCAGAGATAGCATACCGCCTCGTTTGAGTAATCTCCTCTCCCAACTGCCCATAGGATGCGATAGTTGTGTTGCTCATGAACGGATGCAACATCAACAGCTGTTGTAACAACAGCGAAATTCATACTGCAGCCGGAGAAATATTGGCTGTAGCGACGACAATGAAGAAAACCAGATGGAGGAATCAGCCTTGACGCTAATAATGGCACTTTATTTCTCCTTCTTGAAAAATTTGACTTTAGGTATCTCATCAACAATTACTCTGTACTCCACGTGAGATTCTGAGGAACGTTTAGATCATCCTGCCTCCCTCCTTCCCCGCGGCACCCTCTACTTGTTTAGTCAATTCGGAAGGGGAGAGCTACTGAGTCCTTTTTAGCTTTAGAATGCATCTTGGATCGATAGGTTTGCACATCGTTGATAAAGCTTTTAATAGTACTCTCATGAGAATCAAATATCGACAACGATAGGCAAATACAACTGAAATTTACAATGTTATTTACATATTGAGTAATTCGTTTCACAGCGAATATTGAAAGCATCGTCACACATGGTCCATAGAAAAGAAACGTTAAAACTGTAAATGATAGGCACTTCGCAGAGATTAAAAACTAGTAGTATCGGCTTGGACTAGCGTAATGTGGACAAGGATTCCAACGAACAGCCCATTTCTCGATGGCGTTTTCTACGCATCCCACCCCTCTCCCCCACTCCAGCTTCCTTCTCCTCTCGAAGCATCGTTCCACGGAAAGGTCGCTCCACTTAGTGAGAAGCCACTACCTCCCCGTAACACACTATTTGCAAACTACGACGTCGTCTAGATCAAAATTAAATTAAGCTAAAGCAAATCGACGCTTTTATTTGCCGTGATAACCACTTAATGAATAGTTCATCGTTCAGATATAGCACACGATGTTCGCATTCTTTACAATCAAAGATGACACAACTTCACTTCCTTAACAACCATCCCATCAACTTTGAAATGCTAAAAATGATTAAAAAAAAAGTGAAAACGCCGCTGCATTAATAAATTTCGGAGTGTTACAATATTTATAGCACCTGTTTGATATGCAAAAAAAAGAAACATTCACACTAACTGGCTGCTGCACTTCAACCCGATGTCGTTGTGCACCAGCTCTCTTTTTAATGCAGGCAAGCATATTTCTTTAAACCTCAAAATGCTTGGAAGTCGATTTCCTTGAAAGGGCCCTTGCTTACTTTTACAACAACTACTACGTTAATTACAAATTAGTGCACAGACAAGTAGTCAAATTTTTGGTGTGAATGCAATTCGCGAACGATCTTTAAACAATACAGCCATAAGATGAGATTATAAATGACAATGACTGAGCCACGAACTCAGCGACGGGGGCGATGACGATCACGTGGAAGTGCATCGTGCTTATTCACAATAAACGGACAGCAAGCTTTCCGCGATGCACTCTTCGAGTTTCCACATGGGCATCTATGGGCATCTACGAAAATCATTCAGCACTAAGAACAACCACAATATGAATGCTGATAAAATGTGAACAAAGTAGATAGACTGTTGCATAACAAAGAATATTTCGCAAAAAAACTTTTCAAGCGAAGATCATTTCAGGATTGACTTTTGCCAAGGACATCAGTAATTCGCAACAGCAGAGTACACAAATCGCGAACGAAAAACTAACAAAATGTACTTGTCGATAGCTTCATCACTTCGTCCAAGTCGCTAAAGAGTTTCTGCTTTCGAATCTCGAGAAGAAGATCCTGTCTGAAAGTTCATTTCTTTACTACTGTACGTTGCAAAAATATCGCCAACGACACGCTCTCTCGCGTTCTAGACAGAAGCAAAACCATGATGCGCAGCGGACAACGAAAAGGTAGCAACAAGACGGGTTCAGGAAGTGCCCGGTCTGAGTCTCAAGAAAGATGACCTGAGTCACTGCATTTCCACCTTGTTATATACACAAGTGCGGATAGACTCTGCGTAACAGAAGGTGCCAAAAAGTTGAAAAACGTTTTGCAAAATGAAGTGCGAGTGGTAACAACCCCATCCGCTTCGTCCCCTCCCCTCAGCCCCTCAAACTTCTTAAAAATATTGGAGGTGCAAATATCTTGACGCATCAGATACTCCGATCTTCTAACGTTACACTCAAACAAAGTTAAAAGTAACTTTACCACATTTTAATTTCAAAATATTATTTTCTATGCAATAAAATAAACAATGAACGGAAAGAGAAATAGGCGATAGAGAAATGAACAAAACAAAAACGAATGAAGAAACCGGTCTTCGAGATTATCCACACCGATTTGCATCAGTTGATCGTCAGTGATTTCAACAAGAATACGTCCTACAATAAAGAGTTGTCAATAATGCACGACACTTCTTGGCCTATAAAAGAGATCAACGATTCGACAGTGGTTAACATTGCAGAGAATTAAAAATTATGAAAGAATACTTTAACTAAAGCGAGCAACCGATTTTAAATATTGAAGTCATTTCTAATCACACATCGATGTATCAACTTATTCCTCTCCAAATCGGCGGAAAAAATTTCTACGAAACACTTCAACAGAAGAATATTTTTTTGATCTGTTATCCCCTAACCCACCTTAATTTCCCTCTCCACAAGATGGCCAAGAAGTAGAGGTGCGCTGTTCCGCGATCCATACAGTGCTGCTTCTGGGTCACCCCCTATGCGACCCTATTTTCTTAATCTTTCCACGAAATTTCGCACATTTCAGAACAGCGTCCACGCAATTCACGTTGCGGAATGGACTGTTCACAATAAAACTAGAAGCATACATCTATGTGACTGAACATTTATTAGCCATTTGTCACTTACGAGCTCCTCCACTGGAAAATCGACACCAGTAATCCAAATATAACGCTGTTATATCAAAACTGTAATCGTGGAATCGTCTAAAATTCCACAAAAGGCTAATGGGAACATCTTTCTCATCTTCAATAAGCAACTGTTCATATTCTAATGTTTGCAATACAACTGAGGGATCCGGAAGATAGCCTGCGATAAGATAGTATAATGGATAAGTACAGTTAGAGATTTGTTTATTTAGTAGTAGCAAAAGAAGGCGTGAAGTGCGCTTATATCACGTAATTATATCATACGTGGAATTTCCCAATAACTAACGACACCCTTGGACAACAGTAATAACAGTTTTGTTTACGATTACTAAAGCTAATATTGTTGTTGCATTCTTGCATCATCGCAAAGGCAGGACCAACTGACGCATGCCAGGGACAAATCTATGACAGTTTCTATTTGTGCGACTCTACCCTCGAGATCACTAAAACTTTAGTTTACAATTGCTTTTGGGCAAAATTTCAAATGATGACTCTTAGTTTAGTTCCTTTAAGTGTGATATTTAATTCTTGCCCAATGGTCACATATTCGCAACTTTGTTAAATTTTAAGAGAATTATTTTGATGTGGTTTGTTAGATCGGCTTCTAAGTGAACAACGTTCTCAGTAACATAAAGATATCTGTACCACATAAGTAGGTAGCGTTGTGCCTGAAATGCTCCACTCATCATGCTAATCACAAAAGAACTACGAACGTGTTCAAATCACAATGAGAATTTTGGAGTGCTATGATGTCGGAAAGTTTTTCTGAGAAACCGACGGTTCCAAGAAAAAACTTAACGGGCTTCAAATTACCGATCTTTTTAAAAGTGCCAATTTTGCCCTCACCATGACTCCAAATTGGCAAGTTTTGGCAACTTATCTACTTAAATTACTTCGACCACTTGTGAACCTCTTGCGTTAAAAAAAGAAACAAATCATGATAGTCTCACCTGAAATGTAGTGTTTGATGAATAGATGAGCGTACTTTAATGCTAGCCTCGGGCGTTTTCTCTTCAACCACTCCTCCGTGTCCATCGCGGACCAGAAACACATTGGACGATGTGATACAATCTGATATCGTTGCACAGTCATCCTGAACTACAGCGGTAGTCTTAGTTTCGCTATTTCGCATCGATACAACCATAGAGATCGCAATATCTACAGCAATTTACGCGTCACCTTTCGGCCCTTTTGACGGAAATATTCATAGTGAATGGTGCACAGCGTAGACAGCTGGTGTTTGCTGATTTTACAAAGAAAACTGTTACTTCAGAGATCATTTCATGCAAAGATTTTGTTTTAGAGACACACTTCTATATCGATTAATTAACAACACCTGGAAGGTGCATTCAATACAAATTCGATCATCACTAAAAACACAAACAGTTTCAAATGTTCATCGAACGCATCACCTCGTTCACCTATAGCACCTTTTACCTACTCGGCAGATGTACACACTCCCACGCAAACCAACAGGTGCAACACAGCGCACGATTGCACAGCGGTTTAGCGCACCAACTGCGAACAGCAAACACAGGTTGCAGGCATGAGTGTCGGTCAGTACGCAGCACTACCGTAGTTTGCAATGCAGGTAAAGATATATGGGTGACCCCTCAATTTGTGACAGTTGCACGTCATATAAGAATTTAATGTCATAGCAGCCCCTCGTATTTGTCTCAGATTATGAATGATTTTGATAGAGCTTTTAATGCTCTTTCGAATGCACCCATATTCACTCTCCAAACTTTGCATTCTCGTGATATTTTGTGAAATTTATTCCAACACTTTTTTTTTTTCATCAAACTGATTGTAACCTTGGCCGCTCCTTTTTTTTAGGAATGCGCGCGGTCCCCATCCGTCTTTCTTGTGGCCAAATGCGTCGAACTTGTGGACCTCATGTGAGAATCGAGGGGATGAGGGTCGATGTTAGCTTCATTCAGGAGCCTAAAAAGCCACAGGAAAGAAGTGTGGTTCATTAACGAACGCTAGTTTTTTTTCTGCTGACTTCAATCGGTCACTTATGTTTAGCCTGCTTTAGCAATTTAACAAGTCAATGGAAATCGCGTGATTGTCTCTTCCCCTTTCCTTCCCTTCCCTTTCGTCAGCAAGCTGCCAGCAACTAAACAACATTCCATCTTTGGCGCAACAGGGTCCTAGATTAATAACTTGCACGCAGTCTACACCACCAGTCATCTGCAGCAGTATTCTTCACTCTCCACTTCATTTTCACTTGCCGCCGATATTTGCTTGGGAGTGGACGTCTGAATGAATGGCTATAAAGTCCGTTACTGCTTTAGTGACGCTCGAAATTTCATTCTTTGCTTTGCGCTTTACGCTTCTCAGAGCTTCCGAACTCGGAAATTTATTTATTCAATCTTATCGCGGCGTGCTGCTTGATAGATTTTGCGCTCTTGGCTATATATCTGGAAATCAGGTGTTTACCATATCGTCGAAAAGTCGGTGGTATTTTGGAGGTAAGTAGCAACTAAGGCGTAAATGATGGGTTCTCTTCTCTTATGGAGTCCTCTCTAAGGAAATGACTGCAGTCAACTCTTAGCTGTACTCTGTATTTACACCAGTTTTATCGACTACTGCGTTTGATATCTGTGAAAACTGGGATTACTTTTATCATCTGAAAGCATCAACTTCAAAGCACCTGAATATCCAAAGAGACGGAAATTAAGTTGATGAGTTCAAAGGTGTCAACACAAAATAACGGCAATGAATGAGTGGAATATTGTCGTTGAATGGCAGCTGACGCATCAACAACTGCAAGTGAGGTAGTATGCGAATTGCCTTCACAGGTTCGGCACCTAGCGAATGCATCGATAGTGCTGGTTGTTTGAGTGGTGCAGAGAACGAGATGCGAGCAATGTGAGCAGCAGCAATTGTCGAATAAACACGTCAGCTCGTCGTTGTCTGTTTCTTCGTTGCACTGTTGTCCAGCGGTTCGTTGCTTTCGTCTGCTTATAACTACGCCAAACGTCCATTTTCTACTGCATCATTGAAAATACCGAGCGTTATCACTTGTCCGTTAACGGACCTATAGTTAGGTGTGCCCGATCCTGGACGACATCATCTTTCCTTGTGTAGTCAATGCAAGTAAGCGTTTATAGACGTTTCCAGTGTCACACTCAGTTGTTTTTTAAATGCCGTTTTACTTGGTCCGTATTTGTATCGGTTTATGCTGTGCCGTGTTTGTGTACTTCTACGTTTTTATTGACAGCTTACAACATCCGTGATGTAATATCTTTAAACTCACACCATTTCGAGGATTTGGAGTAGTGTGGAAGAGCATAAAATGTACAGATTATTGGTATATATTAAAGTTCTAGGACCGGGTTACGCTCAACTCGACTTGCGGCAGCGAGAGCGCAACATTATGCAAGCGATATGTATGGATGAATTTAAACCGCTTTTTTGTTCATAAGTGCGGGGCCTATAACGCATAATTGTCCGAGGGGAAAGAGTAGTCCAGGGAGCTTATTCCGTTCACAAATTCAGGATGGACTTGTTTTCCAGACAGGAGCACGAAAGAAAGAGCGTATATTAAAGAAAAATTGCTGAAAAAAGGGAAGCTCAGAGAGAAATCTTCACTTCATAGCAGTCGACATCACCTGGCATCTCAGTCGCTTCCACTGATAGGAAGGGAGAAAAGAGTGGGCGCCGTGCCACATGTCCGATTCATCCTTTTTTCTTTTACGGTCGGTTCCAAATCAAGCTACTTGGTTTATTCAGTCGGTGGTCCCAAAGAGACCGGTTGAGTTAAACTGCTGTCGGGCAATGCCTCGTACGCGCGATGCAATTCCGCAACCCACCTTTGAGATCACTTTATATTAGATTTCGAGAAACACTAAGGCGATGTGACGATCCTCGATGATAAAGAAAACGTTTCATTGTGAAATTTTTTCGCAGTTATATTTATCGGAAAAACTCACTTTCGATAGGGAAGAAAGAACAACACAGGTGTGGGGACATCTTCAAGTGCACAGCTTTGTGGTGCATTTATGCAAGAACCATCAAATTTTTCGAAGTGATAGCTCGTGTCTCTGCGAGCACATTCGTTTGGTAGCACCCTTCCGTTTGCACACTTGCGATCGTCTGTTGATGAATCTGGTTGATAAGTGATCTGGTCTGAGGCATGTTTCAGTTCGATTGTGCTTGTACTGGAGATTGGAACCCTATATTGGAGTAATGCTTGCAGGTTTAGTAATTACCCAAAAATGACGTCACTTTGAGAGGGATTTGTGAATGTGTAACCCAGTTCGTATTGTGGCTGGCTCTTCCTTCAGATGACTGTCAGGTACGTCGATGTTATGGTTGATTCGACACTGTATTTCGACGCTGAAATAAATATGGTAGCGGGTCTTGCATGTCATAAATTCGGCTCTTTTTTGTACTAGCAAATAACCGCGTATTTCAGTTAATGCCGCTGCCTTCGAAACTTGTCAATGACCTATTTTGCTGAAACACAAGTGCATCAATACCTATTTTATGATACGCTTCAGAGGACTGCCAACCCTCGTTGAAAAAGAGGCTATATAAGATGAGAGGCGATTCAAGAGGGCTGTACTCGAACCACCTGCAAAAAATGTAGGCTACCAGTATGTTGCTAGACAAAATGTCACCTTTCACTATTTCTTGGCATGTTTGATCCTCACACAGATAACGCAAACGTTTGTATGCTGTATGAGATTTAATGCAGCTTAGTCATTCGCGATAATTCCTCTACCTTCAAAGTGATACCGAAATAGCTAAAGACTCGTCTTGTACCATCACCTAGCACATTTATGGCCGGGGTTATCAACCGCTCATTTTTGGAGTCGTGAAGTCGTTGCAGTCAGCAATATTTCGACGGTCAACGCTGAATTAATTAATTACCTTCTCGATGTTAAACTGTCCATTTCATTACTGTCTTCGCAATATATCTCGATTCATGTTTGTTTAAAGTTGCTGCTTATCTGTGCGGTCGCTGTCTTTTTCTGCGCAGTCACATTTTTGATGTTTATTTTTGCTTGCGTACACATTTTTCTGCGTTATTTTCGTATTCAATTGGAAGCTTTGCTAACATTGCTGTTGGCATTTGCTGCAGTAAACGCACTTTTCAAAAGAGGGGGATTACTGCTGCAAGAGGGCATTATCAGAGCAACACTCTATGTGAAGATTGCAATATTGATGGCTAATTTTTGCGAGAGGTTTACTTTTGATGGTTTGCTTTGCCAGATTATCGTTTTGTTCTATTTTTTTTTTGTTCCAATCTGATGTTGTGACGTCACGATGATGACCATCATCTTCGCTGGACGTCGACCGCATTGGTCGGTCATTTGCGGCTGTGTGCTGCTGTGACGTCACTACAACAGATGACGCCGATTCCTCTTTTTTCTTTGTGTGACTTTTTTTTTCTTTAGAAAAACACGTATTCATTCCACTCATATGCAAAAGAAAATCCATAGATCAACACTTAGGAAAGCAGCAAAACGTTCAACACAGTGTGTCTATCAAACCAAAAAGAAGAGCAATGATTGTTTCTTGGTTATGCACTTTGGTGCAGCCTGAATCGGAATAGAGATCAGGGACAATATTGCGCGCAGGTGGTAAGGCATTGCTGATCTTCAGTGCAACAGCGGTGAGCACACCTGTATCGCTGAGACGTGAGTTGACTGCCTGTATGTCAGAGGTCTCCGGCAGCATATATTTGCGAATGAAATGACCTTCGATGGTGCTGCACTGATCTGAGCGCTCCTCATGATGCCCCTCAACGATCAGCTCCTTGTCCCTGACCTCGACATCTAGCTCCGGCGAGAACTGTGACACATCCATCTCGGCAACAGACTTGTCTTTTTAATCCGTAACATTGCCAATATCGGCATCATAGGTTGGTCAAGCCAATATGGAAATGGACGATCCAGCTCATGCAGCGCATGTAGCGTTCCATTGGAATAATGCACCACGGAGCTACCCCCATGAACATTCAATAGGTAGTGCTGTAAAAATGAATATCTTTCATCCGTATCTGACATCGCAAATGAGCCTAGAGAGATGGTGCATCGTGAACAGTGCTTGACCCGAACATTGCTATGGGCCACGCTAAGTGATGCTTGAATGGCACTGTGTTTTCGGCATTTATTTAGATGCCATTCGATGAGTGATTAGTGTTGTCACTGCTCTCTTATGAGACCATAACAGTTATGCCTTCGACAGTTGTATCACAGGAACTAACCGGTCGTTTTGATTTCAATTTCGCATCTATGCTCAGGCTCGGTTCCTGCAGTTAGTCGATCGTTTTAACACTTACATCCATTGTAGCTTTCTTTGTTTCGTTGTTTATTGCATGCTAATATCAACACTGTATGTGCTGGTCTCCGATGGAGATGGCTGTTGAAGACGTAATTGTCGCGCATTTCTTCCTTGCTTATTAAACTGCTTGGTAACATGGTATTGGCTGTGACTTTGTTTTACTTTGTAATTTATTTACGCATTTTTCTTTTTTTTGGAAAATCTCACGTCTTTTTTGCGCTTGTCTAAATATATCAGCATTGCTTGCAAAATTTCCCTTTTACAGAGAATGCTTATATTCGCGTCGTTGATCTT
Organism: Toxascaris leonina; assembly: GCA_022844705.1. Taxonomy (NCBI): domain Eukaryota; kingdom Metazoa; phylum Nematoda; class Chromadorea; order Rhabditida; family Ascarididae; genus Toxascaris; species Toxascaris leonina. The sequence goes on from JAARMF010003376.1 coordinate 12,442, forward strand.
TCTTCCAGTGCTCTTCTCTATCGTTTCCGTTGTCGTCGTCCTCGCTGCATTTGGCAAATCGCTTGGAGTTCGGGAAAAGTTCGTCGAGTTTCTTGTGAATATTTTTGAGGTAAGCATATTGCGCAAATTGTTTCTGAAAGTTCTGCGGCAGTATCAAGTCATTTTTGTGTGCGGTCGGTCGATGGTATCGCAACAATTGTTTTCACATTCCTTTAGATTTGATTCTCTTTTGAACACATCGATTCGAGAAATTTGGGCTACCTTCTTGCTGGACTTAGCTTTCTCACTCATACGAAAGTGCTGAATCGTTGTCGTTGCAATATCGCCTTGAGTCCTCACGTCACTTGGTTATCGACATTACGAAACGCTATGTTGCACGTGGTTGAGTTACAGTAATGTTTATTACAATTGCAATTAAAGTAATGGCTACTGTATTTCTTTTCAAGAAGTTCCAAATTCCACAGTGGAGCATTTCCCAACTTTTCTCTTAGATCGGTCTCTGACTCATTCGTAAGAAGCTAAGATGCTTTAGTGATGCGAACTTGCAGTTGAGTAGAGCTGATTTTATAGGCTCATATCTGAGTAGGATCTCGTTTTCGAAGAATCACATTATTCGATGCAAAGGAATGCGATGCTCTCTTAATGATCTGTATTGTGTCCCATCGCATACCGTACTGCAAGAATCACCTTATAATCACCTATGTAAGCGTGCGTTTAGAATAGTGTAACGATTGTATTTTTAATATTATCGCTGTATTGCCTGCGAATTTGATTAATTTGTCGTTGAGAATTTATATCGGCATTCGCAACTTATTGATTAGCTTATCGATGTGATATTTTTGCTTGTAGAATCCTCACTGGGAAGAACAGAATTTTCCTTATGAATAAATATGATGATGGACGGTGGGATTCGAGTGAATGATTTTACAGTCATACGTCGCTAAAAAATATCTTCATGAATTTGTAACTGAATATTTTAGTGGGCCGCAACACAAGAGCACAACGTCTATGATGAAGATGATGAGGAAGATGTCGAAGTGAGTGATATTACTGAGCCTAAAAAATCGTCACGTCGCAGGAGGTATTCGTCTACTTCTAGTGGTTGGTGCACTTTTTTCAGATTCTTTGGCAATGTTTTTCCCAGTCATAGCATAACCTACAGGATAGTGACTAAAGCAATAAGGCAATTGCACTTTAAAATTTAAAAGGGCTATGCAAAAAAGCTAAAGCGTGCTATCAGAAAACCGAATAGAACCACTTCAAAGAGTACGGAACCATCATCCAATCCTCTTCCACCCCTCCTTCCATTTCCCCCATTCTTCTGGCTGTGCCATTGACCAATATTTTCTACGAAATCCGTTTGCAAGCACAATTTCTGGGCCCAAAAGTTAATCGTAATTCTGAGGTTAAAATCAAGATATTGGATTGAACTTTCCACTAATCTTGTGCTTTGGTTGAGAGTCAATTCATTTTAGGCATAATCAAGCGAGAGAAAACAGAGAGTATTGAAAGCAAGTTAAAGAATGTAGATGATTCCGAGAAGAACAGTACAGTCAAAGTAATTGTCGATGATACGTTCGACTTCATTACGGTAAGTCGAATGAAGCTAAGGAAATTGTTTGTTTTGTTGTAGTACAGTAGAGGAGCTTAATGCCTATATTTTCTTTGATGCAGTTAAGTAGAGCGGTAATGTGAGCCGAAGAAGATTCATTAAACTTAGATTACTTGTTACTGGCACGTTGAATTGAAGCAAGAATTCGAGGACAACTTCAGTATCGATACATATAAGTGAAGTGTTTCCTCGATGCTACTATTTAGACCTAGCCCCTCTCGAATCACCTTTATTTTTCATTATTTTTCACATTCCAGTGCGTTTAAACTCGGTCCGCGAGCGTGAAAGGATTATGTCATTGCTATCAAAAATTTCATAATTGAACTGCAGCTGTGTCTGCGCTATATGGTATCTATCTTAATCATTTGTCAAATTTTGGTATGGGAAACAGTATTTCAATGTTTTGAATTGTAGGCAGGAATCGAAACAATAATCGAAGATCTGGTGACGAGTCGTTTCAAAGCAGAAGAATTAGCATCTTGGAACTTGCTCACGAGGACTAGCTACGGCTATCAACATATTAAGTATGTTTTTCTTCCTTTAGGTTGTCGTTGTCATATTGTAGAAGCAGTCACTTTTGTCGATTTGAACAAGCTGCTGCAGTTGAGGGTGATGAAGGAAGAAGAACGCTGGAGGTGCGCGAAGTCATGAAGTCTCGTAAAGAGAGGGAAGAAGTAGTGGAAGTAAGAAGTAGCATCTGTGTTGCGTAAATACTGTCGATGGATGGGCAGGTGCAAGATATTTTTCTGCTCTTTCCTTCCGCTCCGCTCCTTCCCACTCTTCGTTTACCTTCCCGCTCTGTCGTTCCTCTTTCCTGATTTGTGCTTGCCTAAGCGACACACCGGATAGTTTACGCCCTCTTTCACATATGCTGAAAAACTGCAAAATGCCCATTTTACTGTGACGCAGTGGCGTTATCACTGCTGATGATTTGCAGTGACCAAAAATGAATTCGAATTGCCGAAGTTTCATTTTCAATCTGAAAGCAATTTTCCTGCACCGATGAGTAGGGAGATTTTTGCGGAAAATGATATAGCACCATTCAGTTTTCTTTTTTTCCTTAGTGAGGGATCGTAGTTTGAACATCACTTTTGCTTCTTTTCTCACATGGAGGTGCATCATGACAACCCATATTTGCTTATGTTTAAACAATAATAAGAATTCTGCTTTTGAAAGCACCAACCTGCTACATGCAAAGTATAATTGATCTTTTTATTTGTCGGAAATTAGTTCATGCTACTTTACTGATGTTAAATTTCTCATTCGGCATCTTGCATCCAGTCTGGGGCTTTATTTGCATTTTACGATAACGTTTGTGCTGCTAGTCACTAGTCGGAAATCACACGTCTATATCTCCTTTGTTATTACTTTTTCACATTTGTTTGTTTTATGCAGTTAATAGTTCAAGCAATATTGATTTAGCAGAGGTAATTTCAGTTGGAAGTTAACAGTTTTATGGGTATTGGGATTCTTCGTCCGCTATTTTATCTTGGTCCCGATTCGGCTAGTGCTGTTCTTTGTTGGTCTTTTTGCAATGATTATCATCACTTCGTTGGTGGGATATGTTCCCAATAAAAGGTTTGTTATTGTTTTAGTTAGACTTCTAATGTGATACCAGTCGTGAAATCCTTTTTTTCTTCGTATTTAGGGAATTTTTTCGGATAAATTTTTGAAAAAACTCAAACTGCCTCTCAGATCGATGGTTTTTATTTAGGGATCTCTAGGAGCGCAGTCTAAAATTCACCCAAAATGTGCGCATCTGCGATAAAATGACTAGAATTTGCTCGTGCTCTAACAAAATCGGGCATTATTGTGTGATTTTTACTGGTTTGATAAGAGGTTGCAAAAACTAAGGTGAATTATCGTTTTTTTTAGTTTTCCATGTCACTGGAAGAAGTCTCTTCTTGTAGCGTAAGCGTCCGAAATGAATAGAATGTTTTGTTAGCAGTTTACTTACGCATCTGAAGGTGTTTAGTGTTTCATGAAATGTTTATTGAGTATGTGAAGGATTTTCGAAAGTTCACCACTCCTGTGGAGGCATAGATACATATTATGGCATCTTGAACAACACGTCACATTAATTGTGTTTGTGTATGTATTCGAGTAATCATCCTCTTACAAATATCCCTACATCTATTAAGCGAATAAAGTTGTTCGAAAATAACTTGCAGCGTGAAGAGATGGCTAAACAAGCGAGCAATGTTGATGTGTATGCGTGTCTTTTCACGATCGTTTTCTAGCATCATTCGATTCCACAATCAGTAAGGCCGTTTTTGCACTTATCAATCTCTCGTTCCCCACCCTCATGTTGCATAACCATCGTGAATTTGTTGCTGATATCAGAAATGACTATAATTTGTATGAGGAAAGGAGTTGGAAGCTTTTGATAGCTATGCTTTATTACAACTGCGTGTAAGTATGCGGCACTCCTCGTTTTCCTTCTCCAACATCACGGTTCCACAAGCCTGTATTCGTCCTACACTCATCTGATTTGGACGTACGCATTACCCGTCTGCCTTAGGAAGGAAACCTCGACGAATGGGAATATTGTTTCGCTAATCGGAAGTCGAGAAGAACTGCAGTTTTATGCAAAGGCAACTTACAAGATAATGCTACATCCGCATATTCAGTTTACACATAGAAAAGTTGCAAGTTTTTTTAATCGAAGTGTATGAGCGAACAATGACTCACAGAGGAAATTATTGGAGTTTGAGCTGTGGTTTAGCAGTTAAAATCCCTTTCAGGTATTCCTTGTTTAGATTTGTTACTATTATGTCATAGCTGATAGCGGTTAGCATTTCAATAAGAAAATTCGATAATGAGCTGGACATCTTTGCAGGGAGAACCGTGCGAAACATGGAGGAATTTGTGTGGCGAATCATACATCTCCAATCGACATCATGATTCTTAGTTGTGATAATTGCTATGCAATGGTCGGTCAACGTCAAGGAGGATTTCTTGGTGAATGTTTGCGTTGTGCCTTACTTCAGTCCATTCACTTGTTTACTTCCTCCCATTCAATTATTTTTTTTGTTCATTGCGGTTGCCTTTAGCTGTCCTTAAGTGTTTATGCATTCATATGGTGCATTAGCACGGTTGTATGACATCATGCCAAATCCATAATTTCTTATAAGCTATCTGCTTGAATAGCTCGGAATCCTGTCAGTTAAATAGCATTGCAATAATTAATGCCTCCGTTGCAGGATTTCTTCAAACAACGCTGAGTCGTTCCGCTGATCATATTTGGTTTGAACGGAGTGAAGCGAATGATCGCAAGGCAGTTTCGAAAAGGTGAACGATCACGTGGTTTGCAACAAAGAAATTCAGTTTTTTTTTTTGCGTGAAATAAAAAGAGCGTCCTTCCTAGACTTGTCGCCTCCTTGAGCTTTACTCATATGGAAAGTGATTTTTAAAGACTTCGGTCTGTAAGTGTTTCTTTTTTCGATGATCTTCTTGAGGCTAACTTCGTTTTTAGAAAGGACATTATGCAAAATACTGTCAATATTTTTGAACGAAGAGGTTATAGCTTATCATGTTTTGTTGTTGTGTTGTAGACTGCAAGAACATGCTGATGATCCGAATAAATTGCCGATGATAATCTTTCCTGAAGGGACATGCATCAACAATACTTCTGTGATGATGTTCAAGAAAGGCTCATTTGAGGTGACATTTTGTTCTCTATTCCTTTTACCTGCTAATCTATATTTGTTTTGTTCTTCATATCTAATTTTGCTTACATAAGCGCATTCGAGGATGGAACACGCCGAATCGCTGAGGCCTTTGTTGGAGTATCCTTATATGAATGAGTGAATCTGATTTTGTTCACCAGCTTACCAATATGGCAAAGAAATAATGTTTGCAAATGATGCTGTACAAATTGGTATTGAACGAAGAGCATCATTGCACGGAGATTTAAAATTAAGAGGCGCAAAGTTTTGGACGATAGCGATGAGAATATCACCCGTTGGGATATAAAATATGATCATGCATTCTCGCAATGAGGGCAAAAGAGCCGCTACAAATCTGTTAGATTTTGAAAAACTTGCTAGCTACTATCGAACTAATAAATGTTCCTTCGCCATAAATTTCTCCCATCGTTCCTTCGTTCCTTACGGTGACAAATGTGATGGGCAACATACTCATAAGCTGTATGCATTGTTTGTGTGGTTTAGATCGCAAGCACGATTTATCCGATTGCGATGAAATACGATTTACGGTTGGGTGATGCGTTTTGGAACAGTAGCGAACAGTCGTACGGCGAATATCTTTTCCGTGTGATGACCTCGTGGGCAATTATCTGTGATGTTTGGTACCTGCCACCAATGACCCGAGCCGTAAGCAGTGTTATTCACTTATTTGAGCAACTACCTTATTGTAATGGAGAAAACTTTTATAATTCATTTAATGGATTATTACTTCGACATTTATAACGGCAGTGTAGCAATCATGAATTGGAAAGGTGTTCTTTCGAACTGAATGTAGCTGAGCAAATCAAAAAAATTTCCTTCGATCTCTCGATATAAAACATTCATATCAACTTGTTTCCGTTCAATTTTGCTCTGTGATTTTTGTCACTCGAAAGGAATAAGCGGAGTTCTTTCAAAATAAAAAGACCTGTGACCTTCAACTAAAAAAGTAAACAATAACTATCGTTCAGAACTAACAGGCAGCGTATCTTCCAGCAGAAGAAATAGTTTTGAACGTTGAAACGACTATTATGCTTTTAGTAAAGGGTTGCCTGATTATTGCGTTGTGGAAACGAAGTTGTTACCGTTCAGCAAAAAAGTTCTTTCAGGAAGGTGAAGATGCAATAGCGTTCGCACGTCGTGTGAAGCGAGCAATTGCGGAAAAGGGTGGTCTCGTCGATCTGGAGTGGGATGGTGGTCTGAAGCGTGCCAGAGTAAACCCTTTTTAAATTTAACGAATAGTCGTTTCGGACCCTTTTGAATTCAGATCTATCAGTCAGCGTATCAAATAAGTGCAGTGTTGGCTGTAACTTTTGATAAAGTTAAACGATGTTTGGAAAAGAGAAGAAGGTGGAAGCACGCAGGAAAAAACAAAAAATAGCCGGAGCAATACCATAAACGACGGTAACCATCACCATATGCAATTTTCCTAGTTGAATCTCTGCTACCAATTCCCGATTCTAATCCTATATTAGTTTCGTCATCAGTTTATGTGAGGAAATTAGAGCGGAAGGAAGATGCAGGGAGGTGACGGAAGGAGCTTACACGGTTCATTTCACTCGGCAACTAAATAGAACCTACTCCAAGTTTTCCGTTGCAGGTACCGCCGAGGCTGATCGCTCAACATCAGAAGATGTATTGGGACCGCCTCTCCAGGAAGACATCAATTAACGCAAAGAATCTAGAAACAGCTGCAAGGATCACAGCAGAAATTATTACCGACGAGGTACTTTTGATGATTGGATATTTCGATGATGAGGCAAGAAACTCAACAACGCGTCAGTCGTGCTGTTTCGCCCTCCAAACAAGTTATTTCGAATCGGTTCCGCAGAAGTTACTTGAGCAAACGGTATTTTGGGAAGATCGTGGGATGCTTCACACGGGTTATTAGATTTCCTTTGAATATCATTTTGTTGGAGTTTTCTGTTTCAGACATTGCACGAGGCCTTAAAGGAGGAAGAGCACGAAGAGAACCTCAAGGAAGGAGATGTGGCAGTGACAAATTTGCATGATGATGGAATGGAATTAAATCGGCGCTGTGGTAAAAGCAACCAGCTTTCTGATGAGGATCGGAATCACTCTCATGTCGAATAAGCGATCATTTAAATGCTTTGTTCTTGAAAAAGTCGTAGACTGAAAGGTGCAGGAACAGCCACTGGCAAAAGAGTCTGGTGCAAAACCTCAGGTTATAAGCATTTGAGAGTTACAGTGCGTGGAAATTGCGCATTTGATATCTTCATGGTCTTTGATGCCCAGATTCGATGACGAAACAGACTGCAGTTGTAATGATGGTGCAGGGTCGATTGTTTTGAGAGCCACGTAACTGGTACGGCGTTTATCAGTGTACTTATGATATGTGATGCGAAGGACAGAGTTTGATGTAAGAGAGGCAGTGGAGGACGAGGGGGAGCAAGCTGGAGGTCCGGGCGCATATTAGCAGCCTATAAAAAATCACAATAAATAGTTTGCTGTCCGTTATGTATAAAATGGTGGTGTGGCACCTGCGGTCTCATGCTATTACGACAAAGTGCAAATTTTTGTTGTTTACCTCCGCTTTATTTGAAAGTCTTAGAGTGAGGAAAGTGCGGTGGTTTGCTAATTCTGTAAATCCTTTATTTTCGAAGGTTGTATTTAATAACGAGGAACATTGTTTGTATTAATGACAGCGACAACGGAAATATCACTACATCTGATGCCTTTTGCATGTATTATTTTATCATCATCATCATCATCA
>JAARMF010003377.1:0-13585 GCA_022844705.1 Toxascaris leonina
GATGGATTTGTTATAGCTTGAAGCATTGCTATAAATGCTTCACGAGAGTTGTGTTCGTGGAGTTGGAGTCCCAAAATTATTCTAAGTTTGTTGTAGTGTCCTCGTCTAACAGTCAGAAGAGCTCTAGCGGTGTTTAGAAATCACGCGGCACCTGCGTTTGTTGCTCTCTTCGCTATTGAAAACAAACTATACGTTGGTAATCCAGGTATGTTTTGTTGAATTCAAAGAAATTGTCGCATGGTTACAAGTAGTGATGCGACGATCATTCGGCAGAGGCAGCTATTCTGAACGACTAAGCCGTACTAATTAATATCATCAATTTGGGTATGAAGTACAGCGATCAATCCGTCAGGAAGGGCTATCATTGAAGTTGTATCAGCCGCTGGTTTAAGGCACCGAATTGGGTTGAAGGCTTTTCAAAGCGTTGCGGAATTGATTACTGGCTAATTGCTTCCTTAAAAAGTGGATTTTTCTTAACAAACTCTCGATTGCGATGTTGGGCTGATTTGGTTGAAAATTTTCGATACTGGGCGTTAGTGACACAATCAGAACTTGAGGTGCCCGAAAATTCGAAAATAAAATAGGAAGAATTGAGAGAGTGGTGGAAAAGTATAGACGATTACAATGGGTCGTAGGTGTCGGCTGATGATCGTAAAGTTTCATAAGAAGGGTATTCAGAAGTGATAAAAACAACGTTGGTTGGTGGGATGATAGTGGACATGCTGGATGGGCCATATTTGTGATAATGATTATCCTGGATGTGAACTAGACCAATGCAGCCACTAGGGGTTTCATCTAGATTCCGCAAGCCGTATGAATCTTATTCGTAATTAATATTATCAGTTTTATCTAAGCTGCCGTGGCCTTTTTTCTAAAAAATTTCGCATATAAGTGTATGGGTTGAGGGGGGGGGGGAGGGGAGGGGGGGGAGGGGAACAACTACCCTTGTTGCGCAGTATTTCTGGGGCAAATAACGGAGACAAAAAGATCGCTCAATGCAAGAAGGGGAGCGGTCGGCATTTTCCATGGGATTGGGATAAGCTAATAAGCTCTTCACGATTGTTGCCGTTATTCTTAAATTCACTGCTGTTGAACACTTTGCAATAGCACCGTGTTTTCTTACTTGGAAGCATATATGAAGATAGGATAAAGAGTGCTTGGAGTGGATGAGCCTATAGTTGCCCATCTTGCAACCATAACGATATTGTTTCAACATCCAATTCATATCACACGTCAAGTGAGGCATTTCAAAGTACCGGAAATATACCGCAAGTCGGTGGTAACTGCGACGAGAAATCATAGAAATGATCTATTGAGTTGCCTAGAAGATATAGTCAGGCATCAGCTATTAGAAGCACGGAATTATGCCGATTCGCTTGCTGAACATTGAGGAGAATAATTGATATACTTTTGAATAGCCAAAATCGGCATCCGATTTCAGATTCAAAAAGGAGTTGTTTTTAGTTTTTTTTTTTTTTTTTTTTGGTTTTGAAAAGATTCTAGAAGCTAAAGCTTCTATGAGGTTCAGTCTATCTATATATGGTGTTGTTTTCTGTTTCTGTTTACAGTTTTATGCTGTCGCTCTTTGTGGATGTAGTTTCTCCACGCGGCTGAAATTAGCTTTTTCTGACATCTGAAAATGGGTTATTCAATGATTTTGCAATCATCGGAGTGGTATTTGTGCTGTCATTTAGTTTGAGGAGCTGAAATATGGATGTTGACTCCGAGTTTATTCTTGACTCCGAGATTAAGGTTTTTTTTAAATTTCATGAGGATCCCTGCTACTGAGATTATTGCGGCATCTTAACTACAAGTGCTTCGTTGATAGATGTGGTTAAATCATCGAGGGAATTTTCAGATATTCGTATTATAATTTTTTTTTGTTCGGAGGTCTTATTGTGCGCCTAATATTGCTAGATAGTTTGACACTTGAGAAGTAGATAAAAGAGCATGAGAAATTAGCAAGGCATTCGGAATGAGGAATAATTAAGTGAATAAAGACTTCCGTTCTTGCTATCGCTTGTGAATGAACGAATGATTAGAGGTGATAGTGCTATCAACTTCATGATCACGAAGCAGATTTATGAAGACTTAAAGCACTAAACATTTCACAGGTGGTTGGCATATACCACCAAGATTGCGAAAATTGAATAAAACTACACGACCAATTATTATCGACTGGAAGAATGACCCAAATGTGCCTGATGAGGTACGCCGTCAGCTCGAATTTGTTCAGCAACTTCGTCATATGCCATTGGTAAGTTCGTTGACGATGCTGGCCATTGCTATGAGTGTGTTGAGGTATATGGGTTAGAGTGAATCTGTATGTTTGTTAATGAGGATGATAAATAGGTAGAATAAGCGATGTATCATATGAAGTAACCTATTATATGGTTTCGTGTTGTATTTTTGTTTTATTCGTCTCTAAATCCTTGAGTGGCCATGGCTTGAAATATGGGCATTCTTGAAATTGTGTATACAAAAGAAATAAGGAAGTCTACGGTTTCTTATATTCGTTTTAGAAAAGAAGGTGACGAAGAATTTATACAACCATGTCTTTGTGATTGACCGTTGCACAGCGATGACTGCTGATGCTACTCAGCAAAGTGCCATTTAAATAGGCGCTTGATGGGTCAGAAATTGGGGGAAAAATTTTTTTTCATATATGGGAAGTTGTTTTCACTGTCTTTTAGGAAACTGAAGGCCGTAGGAGAGAATCTTTCTTTTTCATTTCTTTTTTATTGTTTTTTTTCGCTTCGTTTGTTGGGTATCTATGCCTCATGGCATGTTCTCTAAGGCTTAGTGATGGGGAGTGGAAGGGCAATGGGAAAAATATTCTCATTATGAGCGTTATTTTTGGATTAAAATGAGCTATTTTTGATGAAGGTTCTTGGAATAGAAGAGTGGAAGCTACTTGGAGTGCTGAAATATGGCGGTGAAATTCTATAATATTTTATTTACTATCGTCGTTGGTTCATTGGCCTTACGAACATTGTTTAGAGTAACGCCGAAGGCAATAAGTTTTTCTTGTGTCCAATTTGCTACGATGAATGTCATATCGATCATTCAATAAGGTGTACGCCGACAGATCAGGTATCGGTGAGCGTATTTCGTGGAGATTTTCACTGAGATGTCAAGATATTTATGGTGTCAAAGACTTATTACTACATTTATTCGCATAGGAGAGCCAGAAAGGAACTGGAGAATTGTGGGAATTTGCAATGAGAATGGATAAAATTTTAAATTTTTGTTATTTTTTCTGGATTAATTCACGTGTTCACTGAAGTGGAGAGTCGTTTGAAAGGTGGTCAATAGTATGTTCTACAAATGGGAACCAAAATATTTTGCAATTTATGAGTGCTAAAGGCCAACCGATGAGTAATTTCCTTCGTGGTATGCATGGAGCATATTTTTCTGCTTTTTTTCTTGTGGTGTAATTTGACTTATTTGTTGCAATAGCTAAGGAGATACTTGAGTTCAGTTGATGATAGCTAGCAGTTTATTTGCTGCAAATATTTCATATAGTGAACTTGATGGAATTTAAAGCGTCTGCCACCGATGAGATATGACTGATCTCGGCAAAAAGCTATTTGATAGGTAGGTAGGTAGGCAGGTAGGCAATGTAGTAGAGTATAGTATTGTTGTCGTTAAAAAATTCGAAAGAGTCGCATTTTTATTGGGTTTATTCGCAATTTTATTGGGTTTTTTTTTTCATCTAAGGCGATGGAAACCGAACGCCATCGCTTTTGCGCTCGTTGTGTGAGGAGTCACGCCCAAGAACTAGCATACGGCAGTGCCGTTCAGCAGAATTTTTATGGTCTTCCATGTATGGAGCGAGACTGTCAAGGATTTATTTCATGGCGTATGCGCTTTCGATGTTGCCTTTTATGGTTATTTGGTGGATGAGCTCCGGTTAGATAAAGCTCCGGTTAGATAAATTTGCTTCTTCTAGGGTGATAAAGAAATTTAAAGGTGTATTCAGAATTTGAAGGCACTCAATTTAAAGGCAGTTCCTTTCTAAATGTTATTGTGCTACTGGTCGAGTGGGATGTATGAGTTGTTAAATATTTGCTAGATTAAACAATATGAGACGAGCCTTTTCATAATGGACCAGTTAGATGCATATTAAGAGCGAACCTCCTAGAGGATTACCCACGCGACGTTCATAGATCCTTTCAATATTGATGAGTGAGTGGGTTTTGAATTTTCAGCGGCTGCACGCAAGCTATTGCCGAAAGCATTGAGGAGACGATTGGATGAGCGCATTCAAGAGGCAAATCTATTCGGAGCTGGTATCACCAACCTAGAACGGTGATAATCTTGTGGTGTTGTATTTTCAAGGTAGCCGACTAGACATGAATGGATGGAAGTGTTAATAAGCCGGATTTTTCTGGATTTTAATCGAAATTTTTTTCTTCTGAGCTTTTATTTTTGAAACATTTGTTATGTTGTACTACAGGGCATGGATTGAGATTTTTTAGAGTGTTTGAGCTGTTCAGATGGAATGCAGTAGATTGTAGAGGAGATGGAAATGGACTGTTAAGAGATGTTTTTTTGTAAGCTTAGAGAAGGATGCAGTTTATTCGAATTTTTTTTGTAGTTTCAACGCAGCAATTTCTCCTCGAAAAAAGACCGAGAGATTTCTGATTGAAGGCATTCTGATCATATCAGTTTCACTATGGAATATGTCACCATCGATAGTTTAACTAGCTGTGATCAACGATAGCGGTGATATTAGTCACATCAGCGTGTGCTTGTGACTTTGGCCGCTGAAAGTGTCGTCTCATTTTGGGATGTTTCGTCAGATAGAATGTGTTGTTCTTGGTTAGATTTGATTAGGGAAATGCTTTATTGTACGCCTATAGGATGCTGTTGTATTTGCACGTTTCTAGCATAATGGAGTGTATCTCAAATATTGTACGAAACTTGACCGACGTCTAGCAGTTTTTATTTGTTTGCAGCCGACTAAAAGCTTAATTACAGAGAAAAGAAAACGTATAGAGAAACATTGATAGAATTCACCGTATATGTAAATAGGCAATCAAATGAAGTGATCGTTTTCCGAGTTGTCCTCATTTAGGTGTTTCTTAAAGTGAAAATCGTATTGGCTATATTTTATGAGGGATTCAGAAAGATTCAGAAAGATATGAGGGATTCAGAAAGATTCAGAAAGATATGAGGGATTCAGAAAGATTCAGAAAGATATGAGGGATTCAGAAAGATTCAGAATGATCAACGGGATTCAGAAAGATTCAGAAAGATCAACGCATCGAAAAATTAAGACGGTCGACTTGTCATCATGAATGTGAGAGTGATCAATGCACAATGTCACAAATCGAATGCCATGAATTTCGGGGCATAAGTATTGTATCGGAGAAGTTTTTCGCAATGTTACATGAACTGTATGATGAGGTGAAGCCGTAGAAAAGCGCTGGATCGTCAGCCAAGGTCATTGGTTGCTGGACTATCCTCCGCATCCAAATCGTATTTTGTTTTGGCCCCAATGGTTGCGGCTTATTATCTGCTTTCATGGTGGAGGAAAAGAGTTTTTCTTTTTTTTTTTTTTTTTTTTTTTTTTATTATTTGGTGTTTACTGGGTTTTCCAAAGAAGTTTTTCATGTGTAAAGTTGTCCACGTTTGAGTTCATGACCTTGAATATATTCATTAATCATGCATTTCGAGTCTTCTGTCATTATTTGATGTTTATGTGATGTGTCTGCTAGCCAGAGATGACGTTAAATTGGAATAAGACATGCCAAAAAAGTCAAACATGCTAATAAAATACATCTGTTTTATTGTGGTTATTACGGTGCGGTTTGAATTTTCTATGTAGTGAGAATTGCTATTCACGATAAAATGAAATCTTAAGGTGAGAAATAATTTGGAAAAAATATGAGAGTGAGATTGCCGCATATTATGGGCTTTATGGAGAAAGCAGCAGCAGCAACAGATGTAAATGTTTGAGCAATTTGCATCATCTGCTTGAGATGAATTGGTTAGGGCATCCAATTTTCGCTGTAAAATTGTTAAGTATTTATGCAATACGATTACAAGAGTGTCTCGAAAATCCTTGATAGCTGGTGGGTTTCATTTACTAAGTCAGTATTAGTGGCCGAGACTTTTCTTGCTTCCGTCAATTGCAGTGAGAATGGGTGAGGTTGATTTCTAGGTCAAACATCCTTGTTATGCATTGTCTCGTCGAGAATGTTTTCTGAATGCTTTCATTTTAGCTGTAAGGCATGTAATTTTGCCGTGGTTCTGGATGTGCCTGCAACCGTTAACAAAGTATTCGACTGTATGGAGTGTGGCGCTAAATATTGCAGGTATATTTTCATTGTTTTTTCTTTGTTCCTTATAATAATAATAATAATAGTAATAATAATAATAATAATAATAATAATAATAATAATAATAATAATAATAATAGTAATAGTAGTAATAATAATAAATGATAATAAGTGATAATAAAATAATGATGATGGTGACAATGGTAATAATGATGATAATACTAATAATACTAGTAATAGTGATAGTAATAATAATAATAATAATAATAATAATAACAATAAATATGTTCAATAGAATGACCAATAGAATAACTACACACGGAAACTGTTTGGTTCGCTATAGCTTCTTTGGGTCATTTGGGTCATTAAGTGCAACAACATGTATTCCTGGAAAAACAGTACCTCCATGTATTTTTCAGGATGTGTCAGCAAAAATGGGATGATGCACATTTCGGGCGTAAATGCGAAGAAGTTGGAGACTCCGTACTTCGTGAATAGTTAGTCCTTATTGTTTCATTCGTGCATTGTGATAGGAAGAAAACTTATAATAGTAATTCAGAAACTATAATTCAGTGGTGAAATCCTATGACTGTGTCTTTAATTTGCATTCTGAGAGGTAAAAAATGTAATGATTTCGTAGGATATTCTATGGCAGAAGGAAAATACACTCTCGTCCGCTTACACAGCCGTAGCACATTGGAAGAAGGGATGTGCTGAATTGGAGATAAATGGTTGAATTTTCTTCATTATTGGTGGATAGTTTTCAATTGCCAATTAACAGCATATGGCCGACTTGCCATGGTTACTTCGAGTGGAGCCTGCGGGGTTACAGATTTCTCAGAATTTGAGGTGTTTTATTGATTGAGGGGAAGGGAGGGAGAAATGCCTTTTCCGGGAACTTTGACGAAGGCGAAATAGCTATTATTGGTATTTCAGAAGGTAATAAAACATCTTTGAGTCCTTCCATCACTCGAAGGCTCCAAAAGAGTTTCACTAAATGCGAGGAGGAGGAGAGCAGATTTATCTGAGAGTTTTTATTTTGTATTTTATTTTATTTTTATTTTATTTTTGTTTTTATTTCTTTTTCATCTGAGAATTTTTATTCTTTTATCTACGTCTTATTTCAGCCAAGCAAAATTAACAGAGGCGGTCACACGTCGATGTCCACGTTGTGCGTTGATTTTTCAAAAAGAAATTGGTTGCAATAGAATGATTTGTCGATGTGGTATGACTCAATGCTACTTATGTCGAGCAAGTGCGATTGGTTACGATCACTTCTGCAGGTCGGTCGGTATAGCACTTCTGTGATCGAGGTGAAATTTGCTGAAGATGATCATGTGACATTAAATCGAAACCTTTCTGCTCGCATATTTGAATAGCAAGAATTTGGAGATTCTTTGCCAGTACTTATTTTTTCGAGTTAAAGAATGTTGCTGAGTTTAAAGCATAAATCCTATGTGTGTGTGTGTGTATGTGCGCATGTGTATGTGTATGTGTATATGTGCGTATGCGTATGTGTGTATGTGTGTACGTGGGTACGTGCGTACGTATGTGCGCGTGTGTATGTGTGTCTGTGTGTATGTGTATGTACGCGTGTATGTGTGTGTGTACGTGTCTATGTATGTACGCGTGTATGCGTATATGTGTGTGTATGTGTATGTATATGTGTGTATGTGTGTACGTGTGTGTATGTCTGTGTGTATGTGTGTGTACGTATGTATGTATGTGTATGTGTGTGCACGTGTGCATATGTGTATGTGTGCATGTGTATGTATGTCTGTGTGTATGTATGTGTACGTGCGTGTGTATGTGTGTACGTGTGTATGTATGTATGCGTGTGTGCGTATATATGTGTATGTGTGTATGTGTGTGCGTGTGTATACGTGTATGTGTGTATGTGTATGTATGTGTGTATGTATGTGTACGTGTGTGTACGTGTGTGTACGTGCGTATGTGGATATGTACATGTGTGTATGTGTGTGTATGGTAGAGTAAATAGAAACATTGCTGTGAATAAGCAGTTACGATCTCGGTTGTCTTTGTTCGTGAGAGGCTGAACATTCTTTCTTTGACGCCAAGTCTACCGCTTAGCAGATATTTATTGTTGCAGTCTTAGCCCAACTAAGTGGCCGAATCAGTTTAACATATTAATCGTCAGGCATGTTCGCGATCCGATACAGAAAAAATGCTCAGTTCCAAACTGTGATAAGCCATGTTTGCTGTGGTCGGATGCGGCGGAAGTGATGGACGCGGAGGTGGCGGGTATTAAAGAGGAGGCACGTCGTGATCCTCGCATAGGTCGGTGCTTTATTTCAAGTTTTTGCTGTCCGAAGATGGATTCACTTTTTTCATTACAGGCGTTTCGATCTTATTTTAGCCTATTTGTTATTTAGTCACATAAGTTGGAGAGCTATTTGTAAAATTTTCTGGTCGCCTATTTGTGCTATTAGTTCTCTATCGTTTTCGTTCAGTCATGCAGAGTGACTTACCTAATAACTACATATATATTTTGGAACGATGGGGGAATGATAGACGGATTTGGGATGACTAGTTTCTGAAGGATTAGAAACAACAGATAGTTGAAAGATTTAATCGGTAGTGTGTGGAGGAAATTCGCTGGTCAATTAATGATCACAAATATGCGTAAAGCAAAGACTCCGCGCTAAGAACAAATCGTACGGTGGCAATTAAGATGCGGGAATGCCCATTGAGAATTAGTTCCGAAATAGCGGAGGGTATATGGATTCGGGATGAAATCGTTTAAGTTAGCTTGTGAATATTATTAATATGGAAGGGTGGGGCATAGATTGTAGAAAATAGTTTGCGTTGTTGACTGACTTTTATGATGTAGAAGGGGGAATGAAGTGACTAAAGACATGAATGTAGCATAAATGGCGAACAACTTCTGAGCGATTCTCTAAACGATGGGATTGGTGTGCTTATATGTGAGTAGGGCTGAGAAGACCTACCGCTTATGAGAGATGCCTGATTTATGAGCGTTCGTTTTTGTCTTGTTTCTTCGGGAGGGCATAAGGCGCTACTTCAAGATAAATTTGATTGGTTCTGACTGATGGTTGTGAAGGACTGTTTTTGAATCGTTCTTGGGAAGTGTTCATATTGAGCTAGAGGATGGTACATCTGTCTTTCCGGTCGTTGCTAACATCGTCCAAGAAAGGACTTTCCGTATCTCCTATCTGGCAAAATTACCAAAGTGACGCTGGGGGAATTCCCGTATGTAGGCTTCTTCAAATGCTTACTGAATCGTTCTTGTGCTAAAAATCTTCCAAATCTGCTCTCTAGAGCTCTCGAATGCACGACTGTTCAAGCAAGCATTCACTACTGTGAAAGATGTTTTAGTTTGGTTGAAGAAATTTGGTTCGTTCTAACACCTGGGGGAAATTATCTTAAATAAATTGGAATTCGTGAACGAGAACAAGTGTTCATCCGAGCGATATCAACTTTGGCGCTTAGAAAATGGAATTGCTTCAGCTCCGTATCACACTACTATCAAGTTGACAGATTTTGTCAGATGTTTTACCTGTNGGTACGTGCGTACGTATGTGCGCGTGTGTATGTGTGTCTGTGTGTATGTGTATGTACGCGTGTATGTGTGTGTGTACGTGTCTATGTATGTACGCGTGTATGCGTATATGTGTGTGTATGTGTATGTATATGTGTGTATGTGTGTACGTGTGTGTATGTCTGTGTGTATGTGTGTGTACGTATGTATGTATGTGTATGTGTGTGCACGTGTGCATATGTGTATGTGTGCATGTGTATGTATGTCTGTGTGTATGTATGTGTACGTGCGTGTGTATGTGTGTACGTGTGTATGTATGTATGCGTGTGTGCGTATATATGTGTATGTGTGTATGTGTGTGCGTGTGTATACGTGTATGTGTGTATGTGTATGTATGTGTGTATGTATGTGTACGTGTGTGTACGTGTGTGTACGTGCGTATGTGGATATGTACATGTGTGTATGTGTGTGTATGGTAGAGTAAATAGAAACATTGCTGTGAATAAGCAGTTACGATCTCGGTTGTCTTTGTTCGTGAGAGGCTGAACATTCTTTCTTTGACGCCAAGTCTACCGCTTAGCAGATATTTATTGTTGCAGTCTTAGCCCAACTAAGTGGCCGAATCAGTTTAACATATTAATCGTCAGGCATGTTCGCGATCCGATACAGAAAAAATGCTCAGTTCCAAACTGTGATAAGCCATGTTTGCTGTGGTCGGATGCGGCGGAAGTGATGGACGCGGAGGTGGCGGGTATTAAAGAGGAGGCACGTCGTGATCCTCGCATAGGTCGGTGCTTTATTTCAAGTTTTTGCTGTCCGAAGATGGATTCACTTTTTTCATTACAGGCGTTTCGATCTTATTTTAGCCTATTTGTTATTTAGTCACATAAGTTGGAGAGCTATTTGTAAAATTTTCTGGTCGCCTATTTGTGCTATTAGTTCTCTATCGTTTTCGTTCAGTCATGCAGAGTGACTTACCTAATAACTACATATATATTTTGGAACGATGGGGGAATGATAGACGGATTTGGGATGACTAGTTTCTGAAGGATTAGAAACAACAGATAGTTGAAAGATTTAATCGGTAGTGTGTGGAGGAAATTCGCTGGTCAATTAATGATCACAAATATGCGTAAAGCAAAGACTCCGCGCTAAGAACAAATCGTACGGTGGCAATTAAGATGCGGGAATGCCCATTGAGAATTAGTTCCGAAATAGCGGAGGGTATATGGATTCGGGATGAAATCGTTTAAGTTAGCTTGTGAATATTATTAATATGGAAGGGTGGGGCATAGATTGTAGAAAATAGTTTGCGTTGTTGACTGACTTTTATGATGTAGAAGGGGGAATGAAGTGACTAAAGACATGAATGTAGCATAAATGGCGAACAACTTCTGAGCGATTCTCTAAACGATGGGATTGGTGTGCTTATATGTGAGTAGGGCTGAGAAGACCTACCGCTTATGAGAGATGCCTGATTTATGAGCGTTCGTTTTTGTCTTGTTTCTTCGGGAGGGCATAAGGCGCTACTTCAAGATAAATTTGATTGGTTCTGACTGATGGTTGTGAAGGACTGTTTTTGAATCGTTCTTGGGAAGTGTTCATATTGAGCTAGAGGATGGTACATCTGTCTTTCCGGTCGTTGCTAACATCGTCCAAGAAAGGACTTTCCGTATCTCCTATCTGGCAAAATTACCAAAGTGACGCTGGGGGAATTCCCGTATGTAGGCTTCTTCAAATGCTTACTGAATCGTTCTTGTGCTAAAAATCTTCCAAATCTGCTCTCTAGAGCTCTCGAATGCACGACTGTTCAAGCAAGCATTCACTACTGTGAAAGATGTTTTAGTTTGGTTGAAGAAATTTGGTTCGTTCTAACACCTGGGGGAAATTATCTTAAATAAATTGGAATTCGTGAACGAGAACAAGTGTTCATCCGAGCGATATCAACTTTGGCGCTTAGAAAATGGAATTGCTTCAGCTCCGTATCACACTACTATCAAGTTGACAGATTTTGTCAGATGTTTTACCTGTCACCCTCGGGTAAATGTGTATTGATTCCCTTACCTTAGCGGATACCCTAATATGTTGTTGATTCTAGCTGCCAAAGTTTCACCGCTACACCGAAAATAGCGCAATGCATGAGACGATGACCGACAGAAGATCCGAAGATGTGAAGGTCTAGGTGCTATCGTTTCTTAGAGCTTTCGCATGCAAATATCATCTATCAATCACTTCCATAATATTCGTCGATTGGTCTATGCGGGTGGTGGATGATTGAACTTGTCTTCGACGAATTCTGTAGATTTCAGTTTATGATGAAGTACGGCAGAAGTATTTATCGGGCAAATCGTAAGTGAAGAGGCATTCTTTTCTTAGCTGTGAAAGTGCTGTTTATTCGTATTCTTTGTGTTGAATACCAAACGATTGACGTGTCAGTGTTGTTTTTTTTTCATGTAAATAGCGTATTTTGTATGAGCCATCAGTGATCGTATGATTTTTGTAGAGTACCACACTCATTGACGATGTGAATAGCCCATTATTGATCTCGACTCTTCTCATATTCACACAGTTTAATTCATTGCTGAAATTTTTATAATCGCTATTCAATATCCATAAGATCATATTCATAATTATTGCTTTGTAAATTTTCAAAAATTGTAAGTTTTGTGGTCATTGAAATATCCAACGTTCTCATAGTGGTTCGAATTGATCTGCGCATGATCTGATTTGTGATGGAATAGATAGATATTCGTTCGTGCCTTTTTTATTCTTTGATATTCTCTTAAAAATTTTCTATAGCTTGATATATTTCAAAATGTATGACGTAGTCTAGATCAGTGCTGAAGGTATGCGACAACTCGATTTTATCGTATGGATAGATTCAATGCAGTTCTTTTTTCTGTACTTTAAAATAGCCTTATTATGTACGTATATTCGACAAAACAATGAAGCGGGAACTGGTTTGAGCGTTGCTTAGTGAGGTGAAAGAAGTGGAAGAGATTTGACGCTTCTTTTACATCGATTAAGCAAGCATCTAGCGTTCAAGCGAAGCTTTGAGTTGATAACAAGCTATGGCCCTTTGAGCTCTTCTTCATTGTACGAATATTTATGAGTGTTACTTCTGCAGGTATATTGAAATGCTTTCAATGCCGACTATCATTATCATTGATACGCATCGTTTTCAACAAATATTCAGAAAGTTTTTATTATCTCATCTATTGTTAACACTTTATTTCATTTTCACAAACGGTTCCTAGCGTCGATCAGTTGGTGAACCGTGTCTACCGTGAGATTGGTAGGTTTGTCGTACTGTCATAGGAGGTCGATTTTGATCAGAGATCCTCTCGTGCAATAATGGGCGTTGCGCCCTTGCATGTGATAGCGATCTTTCAGAAGCAAATTGCATTCCCTTCTTCGATCGCTTAGAATTCTAGTTCTGAACGGCATTTATGCCTCAGCATAGGAGAAACTTTGCTTCAATTTCAGGTTCTTATTGTGGTCGTAGCTAAATGTGACCAACTCTTCATCCTGATAGTTAACTTGGGGAAAGTTTTAGGGGTGAAAAATGAAGTTTAGAGTTTTAGAGACAAGGAGAAATATAGTACGATGAATGAAAGATGCCATTTATTGCTGTCATAATCCTGTAAAGGGGTATTTGTTTTCTTGAATAAGCGAATCTGGCGAATTTCCTCATCAATGCGAAAGGTTGAAATCGCTTACGATGAGCTATACCACTGACGGTCATGCAATGTGAGGGATGCATGGGGTAGGGGGGGGG
>JAARMF010003381.1:3513-20436 GCA_022844705.1 Toxascaris leonina
CCCCCCCCCCCCCCCACCCTCTCCCATCCTCCTCCACCAATCACGTTCCTCAACTCGCGAATTTTTGCACCTGGACTACCCCCTAATCGCATTTGGCATAGCATTTCACATCTATTGCTTCAAGATTTCACAAGACAAAGCATTTTCAGCAAAATAATAGCTTATATAAATACGAACAAACACGTAACATTGTTCTATTGTGTATTATATAAAAGAAATTCTCTTTGAATGAATCAAAAGATTGTTGATGATTTTTACATTTATGTCGAAAATGAAAACGCGCTTATCGATGACATCTTCTATTATTTGCAAATGTTTTCACGACGCGCTTTTCCATACATTCTGTATAATTGTTACGGGTTGTTATTGTTTGTATCGCTTTCTATAGCTTGCTTCTTTGATATAGCTGAATGCAGAACGCTTGTCCAAATTCATCCAGACGATGGCATGGTTTACAATCCACAAGTGATATGGTGACGAAATTTTCGTCGGTTCGGCGTCGGTGTGACCTATGACTTATGACCTCCTTCACATTTTGACTTATGAATACAAGTTTCGTCGTTTATTCGTTCTTCCTATTCACTTGGAAAGAAAAGTAATCTTTGAAGCTATAGAATAGATTGTTCGTAATTGTTTTCTAACAGAGGAAAGTTAACTCATCTAGGCATATTTGCTCATCAGTAGTGAATTGCTGCTGTGCATATCTCTCTGATTTTTGCACTGAGATATCAGCAACGTATGCTTCACCGCTATGTTTTCTTCTTGGTTGCTTTTCTTCTTCTCAAAGTTTTCAATTTTTTTTCTCTTTCGAGTTGTTTTGTAGGTTCTCTTCTCGCATAACTTTCAAAGGCATTTCATCTCATCGAATTTACAAAGACAGCTAGCTGTAGTTTCATCGATTCCTGTATCGATGCAGCTGAGAACCACACATGGGTGTTGTGACCAGATTTTTTCGGCAGCCTTCTGGTTGATGCGTTGGGAGATTAGCCGGGAATCGAACCCACGTTTACTCGCCTAAGAGGCGAAGGTTCTACAACTGAGCTACACCGACCCCCATTATTTTTGTATCATATTATAAAGTGAAGCTAAATCATCATCTGCAATAGACGGAAGAAATATTCCAAATGAAGAATATTTTCGCAACCTTTCTATATTGATGACCGTTTCAATTGTCATTTGTCACTTGTTTCTTGTTTGTTTGTTTTTTTTCGTCTCTAACGCAATTCCAAACGAATGCGATTGCAATTTATTTAGCGATGACAACAAAGAAAAATAAAATCTTCAATTAAGTTTGAAATTCTTAAGCACTTTTTCTTCGTTTTTTTTTTCGTCTTTTTGCTCATATTTCTATCAACCGTTATCGTTCATGCCCGTATTCGTTATCGTTTATGCCCGTATTCGGCTATTCGGTACTCTACCACTCCCTTGTAAACAGAGGAAAGTATAAAGGTAGATATAGTTTCATCGATTCCCTTATCGATACAACTGACAACCATGCTCATGTATGGCTGTTGTGATCGGAATTTTGGAATGCAATGTCGTTAGCCTTTTGGTGATCCGTTGGGAAATCAGCCAGGAATCGAACCCCAGTATTTTCGCTTAGTAGGCGAACGCTCTAACGCTCAGCTATCGACCCCCTTTTGTCGCAATATTCTGCAAAAGTTATTCCACTCTCAATCGCATCTATCCAATCCACATTTTCTGCCGAAATTTTATGGTCCCTTTCATTTATAATTAATTCTTATGGTGTGTTCCGATATGCGTATGTTTCGGACGTTTGCGCCATTTCAAACGTCAACAATCTCACAACTTTAGAGCGTCAATAGCGCGGTAACGAGACGTTTTGGCGGTTGATAATCAGCTGTGGTGGTTGTGTGTTCGAGGTCGAATAACGCCCACATGCGTGCATTGTTGGCGATCGTTTCCGGTTCCCACAGCAGCATCTCTATATCGCTTTCTTTCGGGGTTTTTTTCCTTCGTCTCTCGCACTCGTCTTCTGCTTCGTGCGCCTCTTATCATCACCATCGTACACCACCTGGTCCGCTCAATGAATGAGCAAAGAAAAGCTTTCCGCTTCTCATCGCTGCTTACTTTCGCTTCAATTTTCACTCTTTTCAACGCTTCTTCATTGACGCTCTTTCCATTCATAGGCGCTGTTTCGATGAGATGCAAAATTTGATCTCAGCAAGAGTTATTTCCAAATCTATTCGATCTTTCGCGTTATTTATTTCGATTAGTCGACTAATGAAAACAGCGATATTCCAGCGACTATAATTCGATATGATGTACTAAAAGATGGTCGAATTATTTCAATGATATTTTCCTCATGAATAATTTCATTGAACTGAGGACTATTTTTTATACATATTATCGTTATAGCATTCGTTATATATTGCACCTTTTATAATTAAATTAAACATATCTGATATTTCCACGTATTCGATCATCGAGAATCGTTTTTCTTCGATTGTCGAGAAAAATAGATAAATAAATAAATAAAAATAAAAGCCATCAAATATCATCAAGCACTATAGATAGCTCCATAAGAGATGAGATGATGTATAAATTTTCGAAAATGGCAGTCGAAGATGAATTTGAAATATTCACTCCAAAGTCAACTAACCACCTATTTTGAAAAATTGAAAAATTTTTGAGCAATTTTATGTGAAAATTTTTTCAACATTTTAAGTCCCTCTTTCATATATTTCAATATAAATAAATTTCTATGAATTCAAAATCGGATTTTCACTCTCTTTGTTATAGTGCGATTTGGAAATTCACCTTATTTCCTGGCAATTTTCTATTTGAAATCAACGATGATGTCCTATTGACGAAAGGGTATTTCTGGTATATTTGTTCAAATTTCTCAACAATCTCCTATCGATTATCAAATGAAAACCCCGTATACCGGTTTTTCTATTGACAATAATATCTAACGATGATCGGACGAATTCAACGCCATCTCAACTAACATTTGCGTTCGTTAATATTGCCGAGTTGAAGAGAATCTTCAACGTCGTGAATCTCATTTCCGCATCTCATATCTGTTTGTTTCGTTGTCGATTTTGGATTCTATCGGCTCATTGATTTGCTTCTCTCTACAATGATGATTATTTGTCTTTTCAGCTTCTTTGAAGATTTTTCTTTTCTTTTTTTCATCGCAGATGCCTTCCTTTGCTGGCGGGAGGGGAGGTTGACGATTTGATTCACAAGCAATTTCGAAGCGATTGTCTGCTACAAATGTACTGTTAGAGGCTTAATTTCTTAGTGCTCATATTTATTTCCTTCCTTTGCTGGCGGGAGGGGAGGTTGACGATTTGATTCACAAGCAATTTCGAGGCGATTGTCTGCTACAAATGTACTGTTAGAGGCTTAATTTCTTAGTGCTCATATTTGTAATCTTTGGAAGTAATTTGGCATTGAATGATACTTTGCAAGAATCGTTAATCAGATCTACATATGTTTTTTNNNGCGTCTGCACTGAGACGGGGGCGTACCTGCGATCTCTTGCTTACCGAGCGATCGTTCTACCACTGCACTATCGCTGATTTCAACGTTTCCTGTTTCGGATCGGATTCTTCACCGCAAATTTCATTGCACTTGAAGAAGGAATCCTTTATGGATCCGCACATTTTAATTATGCATATTCCGTTTCGATATCCCTTCTATGTCACTGCTGCCATATGTGATACTAGAATTTGCTTGCAGGAATCATATATTCGAAACTAAGAGATACAATTTATTCCAAAATTTCCGACAAGCTGGTCAATTGCACTCGTTGAATTTTATTGCAGAATTACGCCTGATTCCCTTCCCCTCCCCCCTCCCCCCACCATTATCCGATTAAAAGAGCACTCAGAACTGTATAGCAAAAGCTCGCTTCGCTACACAAGCGTACCTGCTTTGCCTTTCCAGATATGTGGTTATCTCTCGCGTGATTTCCTCACCTTTATTCGCAGCATATCAGGATCCGCCTTTTTGCTGACAACACTCACATATTTCATACTCTTCGAAAATTTGTCTTTGGAAGCCACTTCAGGGACAATCGCCTTTCGTAGTATTGTCTATTGGGTCCTTCTATTTGTTTATCTGTTTGTTCCTCTGTTCACCAAAGGTCATAAGTTGCAAACAATGGGGCCTAAAGCTACAGAATTGCTTATGGCATAAAGAGAAGTCCTTCCGATTACGCGAAATTAATACAAGAGAAGACGACGTGGAATTGATTTTAAAGGCTGATATTCCGCGAATATTCGAAAGGAAAATGTCCCATTTTGAGAAATTATATAACCTTTCCTAGAAGCTTGGTCACTGCAATTAGCCAGCTAGCTAGCCAGCCAGCTAGCTAGCTATGTAAACTATACGCCGACTATTTAATCGCAAATTTGAAGCTTATAATTCTGCAATAGTTGAAGAAAGATGATGTTCCACTTTCCCAATAATTGAGAAAATACAACCGAAATTCCAAAGCATTTTTCATTTCCGTTTTTGATGTCGATTTTAAAAAAAATCGTCAATCTCTCCTTTCAAATGAATATTCTACTGGAAGCATTTCACAATGCTTATCGCTATGATTTTCTTTCAAATGAGCGCTACATCTGAGTTCAGCAATTGATTTCTTATTCCCTCTATGCGTGAATTGATTCTCTTTTGAGCGCAAAAAACTTATCTCTACAATCAAATTCATATTTTTATATGTTAAGTAGTCATCGACTAGTAATAGCATTGCCTCGTTACTCAACACATAATTTAGCTGCATGCTAATTGTGCTATTGAGAAAACCTTTCGATTGGCTGCTTTGATTCGTTCGTTCTCCAATCCTCCAATTATTCATGATATGTGAATGTAGTTATTATCACTGATATATTGATAACATTATTATCGTTGATGGGTGGTTCGGTAGCTCAGTGGTAGAGTCTTAGCTTTTAAGCGAAGAGACTCAGGTTCAATTCCTGTCTGATCTTTGTATCTTTTTGTTATTTCAGCATTTTATCTATTCGATGATGCATATGAAATACGAATGACGATCGAATCTTCTTCGTTCGTTTATGTAAACTTTTNGAACTTTTAGTGCAATAACCTTCACTAATGAATGCAAAATCTTCTAGATTGACTGAGGTGAAATCGGGCGAATTAGCATTGTCTCATATACTATTTTCGCTATAGGAATTACTTCCGGAATTCGCCTATTATAATTCTTTGACGGACTAATTATTCTTATTAAATTCTCTGGAAATTTGCAATAGTCAATAGTCAATTTGCAGTAGTCAGTCAGTTNGGTCAATTTTCAGTAGTCAGTCAGTTGTTTTAATCACTTTGGAAAATGTTCGAACGATTATCAGCGATATTATTTCGGCTTTGCGTATGATGTTCACTTTCGAGATAATTATATAACATGAACTTTTCATATAGGGGCTCCAATTATTCATAATATTTGAACGTAGTTATTATCACTGATATACTGATAACACTATTATCGTTGACAGAACAATTCCATCGTTATCCATGATNCTATTATCGTTGATAGAACAATTCCATCGTTATCCATGATGCAGGAATCTGTTTTCAACTATCGTCGGGAATTATTATACAAGACCGTTATTTGCTTTCAATTGAGTCTGTAAGCTTATGGAGCAGATGTTAGCGAGTGGGCTATATCTTGCATCGCATATAGCTAATAATGAGGTGTCCATCGGTCAATCGGAACGCTTCCTCCCGAATCCCTCGTTTTCAATTTAAACCATGGATATATGAATTGCCTATCCAGAAGTATCCCTAAAAGGGACATTGATGATACTAGTGACCACTTGTGACCATCATTTGTTGATGTCGTCGAATGACAGACTTTCCGCACGTCTATGAAACATAAGCATCCATTTGTTTTGGTTTGCTGTCCTAGTCCATATTTCGCAAGCACTTTTCTCGGTTGAAGCCCTATTGTCTTCGAGGAACTCCTTCGAGAGGTCTTTCAAGCTGTTCCGTGGATCAACATGATAATGTTACTGGTCATTTGCTGATCACTAACCATCATTCTTCATTTACCTCGACAATAGTTGAGGCGTTGCCGTATTTGTGGCATTTCTTCGTTTTGCAATATCCTTTTAACGAAACGCCAAGCATCGATCTTTCGATCATTTTTAGTTGCCTCTTCGAATCTTCCTTTCCTATTGCATCGTTGGTCATCACGTTCCACTTCCGCACCCACATTCTAGACAACATCATTGAGTTGCAGATATTTGCTCGAAATTTCTTTACAACACACACACTTTTGCAATCGACATTTCAGCTATCGTTTATTTTTGCCCTCTTGTAATCTCAACCGGAAGCCGGAAGATTGTTGAAGATTTTTTTTTCTGCTCTCTCACGTATATGTGTATATAAATCTTCACTTCTTCGTTGAGTTTTCCATCCATCATTGCTAACTTTTCGTTGGTTCTTCTTTTCGAATGTTGTGACCTTTACGTTAATCTTTCTCTATGTTCATCTATCTTTAAGTGGAGCAATATCATTCGAAGAGATGCTTTTCATCAGAAAGTACAATGTTATCAGTAAATTGTGTGCAAATCATGTGCTCGTTATCATCCATCAAAATGTTTGAAAAAAAAAACGAAAAGAAAAGAAGAGAAAAAGCCAACTATCGCTTTCAATCTATACTACTCTCCCACATATGCAATAAGCTTAAGTGCAGATTCTAAGCAAAAAGCTTGTTAGAAATTTCTGCATTTATTCGACTCTCATCACCAAATACTAACGAAAATTTATGAGCTGCAGTTCTACACTCATATTGAAAACGTTCCATTTAAGCAATAAATGGTAGAGATTAATCTTTATGAAACGCAACGCATAATATGAGTATCATCAACTTGCTTCGATTCCAAGAATCTGGTTTCTTTATGGATACAGGCGGGAAGCTTTTCATTTTGGAATTATCACTTAGGCATTGCTATATATATTCATTTCAATTTTTGTTCCACTCTTCGGCGGTAAATGTTAAAAAAAATTTTTTTTTTCTCGCAAATTAGCGACGATTCCATCAGTAAAAAGTGACTTCTATCAGCATTTAACGATTATATATGAAGTATATATGAAGACTGAAGGTACGTGGTATTGCTTGACATACTTTCGTCTTTGAGCGCAATTTTCAGCTTATTAATGAACTCAATATATAGCTAAATAAATTAAAGTCCCTCAATATATAGCCAAATAAATTGCAAAAAATCCGTTCATAAAGCTCAGCAATAGTCATAGACAACTCCCTCTTCCGTTGTTAAAACTCTCATCACATTATAATTTGCTTTATCGATGCGTGACGTTTTGCACTGATTCTATATATTATGCAATTTCCTCCTTCATTTGAAGCAATTTAAATACGTCATTGATGCAGCGTTTCATTTACAACCGATCCAAAGCCATATTCACTATCATTTAAGTAAACGTAAAGGTAAAGGTACAAACGATGTCGAATAGGTGTTGGAAAAGTTCGTCTGGTCCGATATCCATCACTGAACAAATTTTGTAGTGTTGATTTTAATTATTAATGCTATTGAAGAGTATCTCAATGAAGCATAGATATTTCGATTAATTTGAGAGAATTTGAGAGAAAAGTTTATGAATATGGGGAAAAAGCCTTGGATCTCAATCCTAAATGTCAGCGTTCATCCGAAATCAAGCAGTTCGGCTAGTAGGAGAAACCGAAAAAAGTGGCAAAGTTTTTTATCGTTTCAAGCACTAATGCTTCAACTATGGAGCAAATGACTTGATAAATATATTCAAGAAGTAGAAGGCTTAATTGTTTGTTTCATTCAAATCATTGCTGAGTTCTTTTTGATCATTTCATAGGAGAATATTGTCGAAGTGATGCGGATAATTCCAATGATATACGTTTGAATTCCCATCAAAGTTGATAAGCACTTCAAAAACGATCGTCTTGCAACTTTATAGCAACAAACGATAGAGGATACCATAATTGTGATGCTAAATCATCTATAATGCTTTCTTCACAAAACTATTATACTGCAATTGATCCGTGAACCACTATCAATCCACATATTGGGAGTCGTTTCTCTTTTTTTGACAACTGCTCAACAATGAGTGAAGTGGATATTAATTCATGGGCTAAGGTCAAGGGCCATGCGTCATGCCCTATAGCATAATTACGCTAGGTTATTCTTCAATCTTCTCCACCCTCTTTCCTCCCCTCTCCCCCGTGACCCCCTAACGTATTCCCCTACCCTATATAATAGTTCGTGCCATTGTTATAAGAATAGACCAGAATGACTGTTTTCGGCATGGAAACAAAAATATGTTGAGCAATGGAATAATTTACGACGAAGAACAAAAAGAGAAAAATAAATTCTCCATAGAAAACGAGTAAAGAAACAAAGAAATAAAAAATAAAAATTTATCTCATCAATAAATATTCTCTTGGAAAATAAAGACCTTTTTAATTAGAGCTCATTTAAATATGATTATTTAAATATACTTATAATTACATCATTATTGCGGAAAACAAAGACTGATTATAATGTATATATATATATTTTTTTTTTATTGAAAATTTTAATGGAATTGAAATTAACTTTATCTATAAACAATCAACGCATTGTTAATTCAACTGAAGAAGACAATTGAAGAAATCTATCATAAATACTAGTGAACTCTTCAGTCGCTTTTCATAGAGTGTCGCAAATTTCAACGTTCCATTAATCAGCTGAAGAAATAATTCGAGATTGAGCAATGAGTTAATTGTTGATGAAGTTCTAATGAACTGTTGAATGACGAGCTTCGTCGAAACAAAACAAAAAAACTTCCGACAACGAAGTGAAAAAAAATTTCATTATTCGAAGAGAGTATTAGTGTTATTTAATTTATTGATGCACTTGCGGAGTGTTAGCCGAAGGAGTCGTTAGCCTGAGGCAGATTCGAGATGGTCTCAATTCTTGACGCTCGAAAAAGATTGAAGATTCAAGTGAAACTTTAGCCTCAAGAGTCATTAGCCCAAGGAGTCATGAATCGGTTAAACCTTTTATCTAAGGAGTCGTTAGCCTAAGGAGTCGTTAACTTAAGGAGTCGTTAGCCTGAGGAAGAAATTCACTCATAAGCGTTGAAAATCAAAAAAAAAAACGAGCCTGTATATCAGTCGATACCCAAACGGGTACCGAACTTCTTACCCGGGAATATTTAATCAAAAATTTTCGACAAAGTGAAAAAAAGAAGAGGCAATCGCCAGAAATAGAAGCTTTAATTTCTACTTATTGAAGAGATGGATTGAACGAAGACCGTCGAATATTTCCTATTGGAATGTGAAAAAAAATAGAAATCAATAAAAATTCTAACCGGTATCTTTCCAACAATATGAAATGAAATGAGCTCTTCACATCGCTTAAATTTATGATCAATGAGCGCAGTTTGTCTTTTCAAGAAAATTCGACCGAATCGAAGATATTTTCGAAATGCAACTTTGAAAAGCTTCACCTATAAGCTAAATGTTTATTCACTGAGCAGCTTCTCCTATAAGCTTATCACTTATTGACAGTGATGCTTCTCCTCTAAGCTTATTGCTTATTTATCTTGGCTAACAGTTATTAAAGAGCCAATAAAAAATAGTTTTATTAGCTGAAACTATTATATATACTACAGAGGTGCTTCTTTTATCGACCGCATTCAATAATCAATCTATTCATTCTTTTTTTACTACGCGTGAATCTTTAATTAATTCTTCAAATGTTGTTCTATATGGAAGTTAGGTGTAATTATTAATACTCAGGTCGTATCTTGCAAATGTTCCAAAATATAGGATGCGGGGAGGGAGGAGAGGGGGGAGGTAAAGCAGCGCAAATCACACCAACATTCACAAGAGAATGTCATTACCATTCATGAAGGGAATTTAAATATGCGAATGCAACCGATTGCTAAAAAAAAAACAGCCAAAACTCCCATAAATTCTTTATCTATTTAACGCAGCTAGTCGAAAATAATTCTAACCCTGACAATAATGCTTCATATAATCTAATCATTCATGTTTTCAAAAAATAATTTTATTCTATAAAAATAAAGGGAATATCGAATAAATTCTCAATAATTTTTCAAATATTTATCGTCTATTTTTTTTTCGAATGAAATTGTCCACTAATCGATTTTGGCATTCTGTTTACGGAAGTGCAAATCGCAAATATCGCTAACATTCATCTAAATTATGTTGTTGAGCGTCTTTTTTTTTCGTCGCCGTTTTCGTTTTCGTTTTTGTTTTTGTTTCGTCTTTTGGAATTTCGATTCGCATTGTATTGACGTCTATTTGAAGGCATATTTTCCCTCTTTGCTATTTTCGTCTAGTAGAAATGCTCTAATACATCTATGCGACACTATTACGTCCATAAAAACCCTTAAGAAGCAAAGAGTGTTTTTTTATTTATATATTAAATTAAAATCGAAAATATTTTCTATTTATTCGCTAGAGAATTTAAACGAATTTATGTTGGAAATTAATCGATAATCGATTATCGATCGACAAAATTTTGCAGTTTAACTTCTCGAATACAATTTCAGAGATATATGCATGCAACAATCGTAGAACATATTATGGAAAATGTACACTAATCCTAGATCATCAATGACTTTAAATCGATTTCTTAATACTACTTGGGAAGAGATGAGCATAAATCCAGGTAGCAGCTTTCATTAGCTTCCAGAAGCAATCAAGGATGACTCCACGATCGATCGCAGTGATTCACTCAATACTTTGTGAAAGTTTACATCAGTTAGTGGCGATTCATTTTGTGTGGAATTTCGTAAACACCTGCCGAAGGTTACCATACCTATCGAAGGTCATCATACCTACCCGAGATTATCACACCTGTCGAAGGTTGCCATAACTGCCGATGGTTATCATACTTGCTGAAGGTTGCTAATGTTTCATATATTGTGCAACTGTTTTATGTATTTTATTTTTAATTTTCTTCTACTAGAAAAAAAAATATTTGGCATTCATACGTTATTGATGACCTTGGCGGTTGTATTCGACTATTTTTCACTGAAATATACTCTTAGCGGAGCGTATAGAGGCGTCTAAACCATTGATGAGGAAATCTACGTTTATTCGCATTCGCATATAATGCGTGGCACTTAAATGCACAACGTTCAACGCTCACATTTATGTCAACGTTAGTTTTTGTAGGTTTGCTGCTATAAATGGGGCCAATTGAAGTTCCGTCTTAAGTGGGCAATAAATGCTATTTCACATACCGATCGAGAGTGCCTTTTGTAATGAAACCTCACTCATGAACTATATAATTTTCATTGATGTTGAAATTCGCTTAAATAATTCTTAAATAATTTTTTGATGCAAATTTTCATTGATAGCAACATTTCATTACTTTTCAGCGCTCTTCGAAATCCATCAAACTGTGGATTTCAGGTGAATTAATCAAACGTGCAAGCGCTCTTGAATAGTCAGCTTGGGAACAATCCTTCAATTATACTACTATATGAATGGGAAGGCTAATACTCTAGGTGGCCTTACACTCGATGCTGAATGGAGTGACTTTAGAGTAGATTTTGAAAAGGAATGAGGCCTGTGNGTATGTATAGATGTCTTTACAACATATAATGTGCTGTACTATAGGGTTGTTACAATGATTATGGCTCAATGAGCCGAAACGCCAGTAAAAACATCTATATCTGATTCGCCGCATCCCAAGGTTTATAACAAGAAACAACGTTATATATATATATATATATATATATATATGCATATATATGCATATATATGTTTCAGCAGATTTTCTCCCTCTGGTAAAAGTCTGCGGTCAGCTCCCTATCACTACAAAGTTTTTCCCAACAAACTGAATTCCCCAACAAATTCCCACTCGCTTCCAGTAAATTCCTATTCGCTTTCAACAGGTTCTCACTCATTCCCAGCAAATTCCCATCCCAATTCCCATCGTTTCCCAAACTCATTTCGATTCATTCTCAAGTTCCCCATCTTTCATTTATGAAAAGTTCACTCGCATGAACTTCAAGGTGGCGTTGATCAACTCGCTTGAAATTATCGACAATTGTACATTCTTCGAATATTTCAACGCTATGTACATTATTTTCTTTTACATTACATACGAAATAGAGATTTTAGAGAGAGAAGAATCTTAACGAAAATGCTGTTGAGTGCATCTCATACTTAGAAGATCACTTAGATCGGTTTGTTTCGTGCATATTTTCAAGAATTTTTTATTAACTTCTACGATATATTTGCTTTACTCATATCCGATATTTACTTACATTTGCCAAAATTCATTCACCAATAACGATGCATTACCCATTTGCCTTGCTAGAAAAAAATTTTTTCGATTTATTTGGATAGTTATTATTCAAATTTTGTTTGAGATAGTTTCAGCCGGTAATATTCTCTTATTTGAAATTTCATTGATTATTATCAATAAGGCAAATGAACAATTTCGCTAGTAAGGAAATGTATTAACAATTGCTAACGCTGCATTTTTCTTAATTAAGTTCGATGAGGCATTGAGTTTTTTCTGTACAACGCATTTACCCATCACTTAGCCACGGAGGTTTCACTAGTCATTTTCAATGCTTATTAGTTTACTACGTACATTACTTTTTCTCCTTACTATATAATAATCCGCTACAAACTATATGTATCTGTATATTTTTGCTTATTTACTCATTTATTTATTTATTTATTTATTTATTTATTTATTTACTCATTTATTAATTTATTAATTTATTAATTTATTCATTTATCCATTCATTCGTTCATTCATTTATTTACACATTCTTATGACCATATGCAGTTCCTTTTGTCATAAGGGGCAGTTTAGCATCAAGGACTTTTCGATTGCTAATAATCAATCCATCCATCAATATTGCCATAAATGTTGACATAAATATGCTCTTTGAGTGAATCTTATTCACTCAGCTTAAGAATCATTCTTCACCAATGAGGTCAAAAAAAAAACAAACAAACAGAGAATCTTCGTTGTACATACTAAGCAATTTCAAATTTGCCACAAATATATACATTTATTTATTCACTTGTTTATTTATTCATTTATTTATTTATGAACAGTGCATTTATTTCGTGCAAAGAACTCATTGCAACATTATGTCTATATTACAAGTAATTCGCTTCGGAATATATTTGCAGTTGAATTTCGATATTAGCTGAAAGAAATGAAGCTTCATCTTATGAATTTCAGCAATTAACACCTTAGATTTATTTTTGTTTCCTTTTTGTAGTGCCGACAAATCCGGTAAGCTTAAAGGCAACATATTTCCTCCTTGCTATGGCTGAAGTTTGCGAAGTACGAGGCAATTCGATGTAAAATTTTTATCATTTTATTGCATAGTTCATAATTTTACTTCTTGGAGAGCATCAAAACGATCATATCACAACTTCCTGGTAGCACAAAATTTATTACTGTTCGATAGCTGTAAATATATGCGATTCATTCTTCGAGAGTGTAAACAAATTTTCCAACGAGTCTGTTCATTTTGCAATCGCAACCATTCTTTGCTAAAATCTTCAGCGATCATTTTTTTTACGACTGATGCAACTTATTTTAGTAATATTCTCACATTTATGAACTATCTTATAAAATGTGTGGCATTCACTGATATATATATATATATATATATATATATATATATATATATGTGTTTCATCGGTAAAGTTTTACCAATAAGGGGTGCTCAATCGCATCAATGGCAGAATATAGATGATATCCTGAGGAATTTATTGCAAATCCATATGCTAATTTTTTTTGACATTCTCTGCTTTCATCTTATCCGTACTTCTATTCATCTGCGTCAGAACATTTCAAATATGAAGCTTGATTCAAAATTTCTTTCCATTTGGTGGTCAAGCTGCTTCAATATGTTGAAGTGTGGAGCAATAATTTCGCTTAAGCGTCGCTCAACTTCCGCTTACTATGATTGATAACGAATTTACAGCGATGATATGATAGAGTTTTAATTACCTCATAGTCGGTATTGAATGAAGATACAGGGTGTTTACAAGGTGCTTCACTAATAAAGTATCAGTGCATATGGAAGTAAACCTATGAAATAGACCTTAACAACAACCTATCATTTGGTACATCCTTATCGTAAAAAGTTTCTAAACGCTAATAAGGGAGATATTATTGCTGAAAATACTAGAATACATACCTTGATTCCCTAAAATCAGGTGTGAAGCTTAGTCACGATAGCAGAGTAGTGATGACATTAATGAAACATCTTGAAGGCTTGCTCCTATCCTACATGTTGTTGGGCCAAACGACAGCACTGCGAGTGGAAAGGCATATCTCCCACCAGGTGGCCTATATGATTCGG
This sequence comes from Toxascaris leonina, assembly GCA_022844705.1. Lineage (NCBI taxonomy): Eukaryota > Metazoa > Nematoda > Chromadorea > Rhabditida > Ascarididae > Toxascaris > Toxascaris leonina. The sequence continues at coordinate 17,857 of JAARMF010003381.1, forward strand.
CTGATTGAGGGATCACTTGGTTCGGGCGCTCAACATGGGGCAAATTGGCCGATGTCAGCAGAAGATGTGTTGAGTTATATGTTGAAACGTGAAAGAACTCAGCAATGCCGTCTAGATGCTGCGCAAATAATGAGCCAAGTTGCTGTTGCCACATACACACATCGTGAGAGCACAGCTGTAGCTGAAATGAAATGCAGCTAGTTCTCGGCGCTCGTTCGGTGTCTACTCGCTCAAATGCGCCATGAAATTATGAAATTATTGTTAACGGGAAGCTATGAATGGAAAATGTCACCGTTGGCGAAAGCACCTCATTGATATCGCATACGTTCGAGAAATTCATACACATGTGAACTCAAATCCATTGGGTAATAAATGCCCTATATATGCTCATATCAGAATATCCTCTTCACACAACTAAAAGCGGCCACTCGTTTGATCTAGCTAATCTCTTCAGCAACTCTTTTTCGCTGATATCGAAAACCTATCGTTTAGTTGTGTGTCTCTTAACCTCTTTTCCATTCTACCTCATAAGCTTTAGATATATTTATCGAATTTTACAAGCTGCTGCCTTAGAATTCAAAGCGCACCCAACTTATTCGCGAATCTCGATTGCAGAACACAGAAGAAGGATAGTTGAGCAATTAAAAAATAGCAGTTATATTGTTTTTCTGATAATAGTGCCTATTAATACATTTGCAACTATGACGGAGAAATCGCTGCTATGCCTTCTATCACCTATCGCCTCAATAGAAATAATGCCTTCTCGATTCCAACCGGAAGTCTGCAGAGAGTTGTGCGTCATCTAAAAAGCCCATAAGCCATCAAAATATAAGCCATATGGATATCTTAAAGAAATGCACAGAATATCTCCTATATATTAAGACTTCCGTCGTAAAATATTTGGCTTTGTTGCGATTGCTTCAAGTGAACTCTAGGCAATTTTACAGTCGTACATTTAGTCGGTTATTCATAAATTGTTCAACTTTTATTCGACAAAAGCTCAACAATAGTCTCATAACGGTCATCGCTTCCTATATAATCTTTATCCGGTTTATTAAATTTCTTCACATTTATCTGTCGTCATTTATGAGATTTCTTCAAAAGAATTCTATTGCTAAGCGGATGTAATTTTTTCCAAAAAGCTCTTCCTATATGAGCTGTAATAATGTTTATAATTCATTGTAAAGGCTTTGTTTCAGAGGAAATAGAACACTGATATTGTGGGAAATATTAATGGCAACTTATGATTTTCTACATAGTTTTGTTGCTAAAAAGGCAAAGGAATTCCGTGAATTTTGATTGTTCAATGAACGATTGATTAAACACTAAAGAAAACTAAAGAAATGAGTGAAATAACTTTAGAGTACAGCATTATGAATATTTATATACCCGATAATCTTTTCGTTCGCTACAGACTGGCTCCTTCCGCGGTTGAAGATTCATCTACCGCCATCATCCTCCACTCTCCTCTCTCTCCCCTCCTACCTCCCTCCTCTTCCCATTCCCCCCTCACCACCCTCCCCTCTTCTCCCCCCTCCCCTCTCTCCTCTCCCCATCTCCGTCCTCCTACTGCGATGATTCAGTTGTGTATTATCGTTCGCTTCGACAGTACTTTTGCAACATCTTTTTTTTTCAATCGCTATTTGCAACACGCCCATTGCTTCATATTGTGTGCATCGCTATGTGATCAATGCTGAAAGCTGCAATTTGTCCGACTACATAAGAAAATGTCAGTGAAAATAACAATCTGTTCGGCTAGCATTCACTCATCGCAAAGTGCCTGATGAGCGACTCTTACATTCGTACCGATTTGACGGAAGATTCCTTCATCGACAACTTCACTTATTCAATATTTTAGTGACTGTTTGCTAAATAATTGAATAATTTTGAAACTGATTTTTATTTATTCATATCGTTGTGGCTAGATAATTTCTCGCAAAAAAATATTCCCATTCATCCTTAGATGAAAAATTAGTATTGATACGGTTGATAGCGGAAATAACGTTTCAAATTTTATGCGTCAATCGTTTCGAATAAAATCGAAAATGAAGCGCTATTTTAGAAGAGTGTAATGTGATGAGTATATGCTGTGCGAGTGGGCGCGATACGAAAGCGGGTCGTGTCGTATGTGATGGTCATCTACGACTAATCGAAATTCTCAGAGTTAGTATCGCACAACTTAGAAATTTACCCCTACGATGTATCAACGATAATCGTTCGATTAATGTTGTTGTCCGTCTCGACAACCAAGATATCTATCAATCAACTTCAACAATTAAAGATTCGAGGTAAATAATTTTTAGACAATAATTGCTTCCTTACTTCATTTGCAACTTATTTATAAAGTTTCATGAAAGAAATTCTTATGTTTGGCTTGATCAGTTGTTCTTGCTTTTATTGTTAGTTAATATGGCTTGTGGCTGCGACGGATCGGCTCGTTTGGTTAAAGCTTTTTCTTAGAAATGATATACATCACAAATTGCCTAATGGTGAGCAATATTTGAATGGAATTATGATGATCAGCCTTGTGGTATTAATTTCAGCTTATCTTTGACCAATACAAAGATACAAAGACAGCTG